>JACEGR010001975.1:0-144824 GCA_014170235.1 Listronotus bonariensis | reverse complement strand
TTAGACGTTTCTCAATTTGCGACTTACCTAATAATACCTTCTCCAAAAACGCGTCAAGATACGAATATAAACAGTAGAATTCGTCACATGGCATATGTCAATTGAAACTATAGCCATATGCAACATACAGTTTTTTATGATTAAAAAACTATTAAAACGGTCCTGTCAAACACATCGTTGGTTCAACCGAACAACAATTTGAAATCGAAGGGTTCTTTCGAAACTCTCATTTAATACATCTTTATTGGAAACTCGAATGGGGCTTTGCAGAAGGGTAAAAGACCGAATTTGGGGTGGATTGTGTAATTTCTGAACTCGTTTTTGCACATTGTTTTAATGCTGGAATGGGGTGGATGTAGCAAGGGTGCTGTTCACCGATCGTTCTTGTCTAATGTTGCGACTACCCCTTGCGATTGTCGATAATTGATTCGTTAGATCTGCTGACGTCATCCTAAGTGGTTATCCGCTCTTAAAAGGTAATTCACTTACCATTTTTAATATATTATATATTTTAATTTATCGTGGTGTACACAATTCGTCACTAATATAAGTTTGTGTTAAACTTTTGGTAAATTCAGAAAAGAAAAATAGGTATATATCATACTTTATTATAAAAATTTATTTTGATATCGACATTTAAACAGAGAGCACAAAAAAAAGATTTACGCCTAGTGAAATTAATAAAGAATAAATAATTTTAAATAAACAAAAAGATACTTTTACGTAATATTTATTTCACATTTTTATAATAAGAGTAACAACAATATTTTAACAATTAATACAAAAATTAATAACACTTTAAAGAATACAATTAGTGCTATTTTATATTTAACAAAATATGCATTTTGGATTTTAAATTTTTAAAATAGTTGGTTAGTAAAGTTTCCAGATTTCGCAGTTTTGTGCTACTAAAGTAGAATTTAGCTAAGAAAAAGCCAGAGGCATCATAGAAATAAAGACGGCAATCAACTATTTCTTTCTAATCGCGTCGTTTAAACAGTGTGCGAGCAACAAAAAGGGGAATAATTTGAAAGTGAGACAGAACTCATGAACGCGTGGCTTTCTCACTGCTTAATCTCAGTCTATAACAAAATGCCCAATTTATTTTTATTGAATTAAACTGGAGGAATCAAATTTAGTACGTTTCTAAATTTTTTAAAATCTTTTATTTTCTTACACACGTAGATTGCCTTTATAATATTAAAATAAAAAAATATATTAAAATTATGAAGTCATACAATCTTTAGATACAGTGGCATCTAGGACCAATCGGGGCCCAGGGCGGAAAGCAAAGTTGGGGCCCCTTTTCAATAAAATAATTTTTTGGAACAAATTTTCTGACAAGTAAAAACATGTTCTCATTTTAAAAAAGAGGCCCTTTGTTCCACGTGACGTCAAATCAATAATTATTTTCAACTCTGGCATAAACTTGTTTATTTTTAGGAATAAAGATACTTTATTATTGGGCAGTGTTTACTTTATTTGATCTCCCTTGTATATCTTGTAATCCTTTAAATAAAAGTAACTACTGCTAAATCAGACTATGACCATATTTACACTAACTTTCATGAAAATGAAATTGAAATAAAAATGTTTTCTTTACTTAATGGGCCTTACTACATAAAAATAAATTAAATTTAAAATTGACAAATCTCTTATATTTTTTTAACTTCTATAAGGAACACTTATTACGCGAGTTAATATAAAATACCTATCTCATAAACGCCACAAGAAATAAGTGCAATGTGCAACAGTCGAATGATTTCATTTCTTGACTGTTTATATTAAGTTTTATTATCATGACCGTTAATTATTAGGAAACTATACAGGTTGAGCTAAATAACATGTAACACATAAGCAATGTGAGGAATAGAGAAAATCTAACTAAATCCCGGCATGTAAACTTACAACATAATATGATATATTAATGAAGCCCCTCTTTCCTACTTAGAAAAATTTTAAACTAAAAAAGTCCTAATTCTTCAAATGGGACCCTTCAACTTAATATGATATATTTTGCCATGATTGAGGCCCTCCTTTTTGTATTTTGGTACCAAAAACAAAAAGCCCTCAAAACGACGCTCCTAAACCCTAATATGTACCTTATTTTGTATACAGACCCTTGCTTGGGGGCACCCTGTAACTGGGGTGGACCGAGGTGGACTGCCCTCACCCTTGGTACAGTGATACCCAACCAATAACTACTACCTAAAACTTATGGTAATTTTCTAGAAACCCAGCGGCAACTCCGATTTTGACGAAATTTGGTATACGGGAGTTTTTGGGGCGCTGATCACGAATTTTTTGGCGGAAACGTTTCGTTCTTGAGATATTTATCATCAGACTTGAAATTTAAACTAATCCTAGTTTTTACAATATTCCTCCTTCTTTTGCACACAATTCGTAATTTAAAGCTAAAGAGGCACACAATATTTGATTTTCACCTTTAAAACCCCGTTTTTTATGTATTTTACATTATTTTTGCATTAAATTGCATAGCTATACTTTGAATCATTTCAATCCCAGTGTGCCATGAGGCCCTATGTGTATGTATGATTGCCGCATTATCAAAGAAAAGCTACGCAATTTAATGCAAAAATAATGTAAAAACGTAGAAAAACGGAATTTTAAAAGGTGAAAATCAAATATTGGTGACACTTTAGCTTTAAATCAATAATTGTGTGCAAAAATAAGGGGGAACACAGTAAAATAAGCTAAGTTCAAATTTGAAATTTGATGATGAATATCTCAAAAACGAAACGTTTCCGCCAAAAAATCTTTCAGATTCGTGTTCAGCGCCCCAAAAACCCTTGTATACCAAATTTTGTCAAAATCGGAGTTACCGCAGGTTTCTAGAAAATTACCAAACTTATTACATATTAAATAAAGCATATTGTCATTTTAAAATATAATAAAATTAAATTTCAAATGTATATTGGTTTATTATCAAAATACTTTGTAAATTGTCGAGATAGCGATAAGTCACTCTATTTCTAAGCAGACACAATGTGGGTTAAACACTCAGTAGGTATCATAGGGCGGATTACCATAGGTCTTGTAAAGATCTTGCCAAAAATCAATACTATAGTTACTAAAATCATTGCTCATTATTAATTGCCCCCCTATATCCAGGTAGGAAATATCTTCTGGATTTACTTGGTTCCATGCCACTGAGTCTAATCTTGTATCATTTTCTGGAGTAGGATTTCTGAAAATATTTACACAATAGCAAAAGTTTTTTGAAAAACTGTTAAGAAGTTCATTTTTGGATGGTTTTCGAACACAACAGTTTTTGAGAATTTTTAAAAATAAAATAATATAACTACCTATTCTAATAGAGACATTTTGCACCCCTTATTTTGCAATTCCGTTGTGGTTAACGTTATTCTGAGACTGCGCAGTAACGCAAACATGATCCGTTATCGTCATTAACCATACCGGACTCCTTTAATTACGGATGAATACCGAAGAGCTTATCGTTATCGTTATTGTTAAACTGCGTGGTTGCCGGATTGTAGAAATTTTAATATCAATTATTTAAAAGGTTAAAATTTTAATGCCGTATTAATTAAAATATCATTTATACATAGACTCTAATTGGCGAAAAATTTATAGCAGTAATAAAAATCAAATAGTGTTAAGAAATTAAAACCGACTTGCACTTTTTACGGATGTTCTAAATCAGTAATTAATTTAGATGTTACAATCTGGCACACTTGCTTTTTATTCTACTACCAAACCTAACTTTACTTTTAGTGTTTTGCTTATACTGTATTGTTTGCATCTACTTTAAAAAACGAAATCAACACAAGTGTTTGCATATATTTAAATATGAACTTTAAAATGGGTGAACCACAGGCAAAAATAAGGTTATGTGTCGAAAGCGCAGACGCAAGATATATTTCTTAAAAGAGGCTGCAAAATCTCTGTCTAAAACTGCTGCCGTAATCGTTATGTTTAATAACGATAACCATAAGGAGGCCAAAAAACGTCTGTTATTTTAAGAGGTGCAAAATGTCTCTAATAGGTATTATTGATTGTGTAGGACCCTGTTTGTTAGCAGGAAAAATAATAAAAAAATTCAAACCGCTTTAAAGGCAATTTTACAAAAACTTTTTTATTTGGTAAGGCATAAAGTAAAAGAAGGAGGCTGGCAGAACAATGGTAGGTCTCGAGCCCTACTGTGGTATTCCATAATGCCAAGTAAGGTCATCTATTAGATCATGGATTATGAGGGAATTACATGACTGGTGGACGAGAACACCAGGACAGCGTCAAGCGAAAATATTCATTAAGGCTTACTCGCCAGAATTTACGAAAGACCTTCAGAATTACAACCTGAAGGCAGTAAGAATTATAGTGGGTCAACTAACAGGTCATTGCAGACTAAATAAACACCTGGATATCATGGGCCTGGCAGAAGAAAACCTATGTAGGTTCTGCCAGGAGAAGAAAGAAACCGAAGAACACGTATGGTGCTACTGTGAAGCCCTTGGTCGTCTGCGGTTTGCAAGGCTGGGTGAAGAAAAACCTAAAGCGGCAAGATATACCAAGGGGCCAGTTTCAAGCTTGTGGAGTCTGATTAAACAGCCCGATACGACTTGGATAGCGTGCTCTAACCTATGGATGGAGGATACACAATAAACCTAAGCAGGTTGCAGTGATAGAGAATATACAATTAACCTCCTAATCTAATATAATCTAATCTAAGGCATAAAGTATTTAGTATTTAACATACTTTTTATTATTTTGCAAATTATACTGGACTACTCGACAAAAACAACCGGACAAACAAAATTTCCTTAAAATTTAATCTTAAATAACTTTTGGTTTTTTGGCCGATTTCAATAATTTTTTGACAGTTATAGCTCTTTTTATCAAGATTAGTTAATACCGAGGTGGCAAAAAGCTTTATAGAATTGTGTTTTATAAAGGAAAGTGCCAAAAATTGCATTTTGAACCAAATTTTCAAACAATAATAATTTACTTATACCGGGTGTTGCATCGCCGTGCGGGACATAGGAAATCCCATGTAATTTTTAATGGGGTCAATTATTGGCTCCCTAATTATTTTAGAGAAAAATTCTATTAAAGTATATTGAAGGGCATGCAAATCTACGTCCATGGTAAAAACTTTAGATTCTTCGGTTAACCCGTTTGCTAGTTAGATGCTAATATATTTTTAAAAATTGTTACATTATTATCGCCTCATATTTATGAACAACAATAAAAATACCAGTTAACGTGACACAACGTTATCATTTTGAAATTTAGTGCTTTATTATTATCAAAAAATCGTTCTAACTGGTATTTTTATTGTTGTTCATACATATGAGGCGATAATAATGTAACAATTTTTAAAAATATATTAGCATCTAACTAGCAAACACGTTAACCGAAAAATCTAAAGTTTTTACCATGGACGTAGATTTGTATGCTCTTCAATAAACTTCAATAGAATTTTTCTCTAAAATAATTAGGGGAGCCAATAATTGACCCCATTAAAAATTACATGGGATTTCCTGTCCTATGTCCCGCCCGGCGATGCAACACCCGGTATTAGTGTCTCTATTCTAAAAGGAAATACAAATTTTTAGAGAAAACAATTCAATTTAATTATAATGAAGAGTTATTTAACATAAAATTTAAACATAATTTTGTTTTCCCGGTTTTTTCCAGGAGTGTATATGAATATGATGTTACCTACCCGTATTTTGCGAAATTTGTCCATAAAGCCAGCATTCTCTTTCTCATTTGCAAATCGGGCCCTGATAAATCTTGTGAACGATTGGGTATCTTGAAAATCCAAAATAGTTCATCTCCATGGTAGGCACCTAAATTATTATTATAAAATCTTTTTTACTTATATTTGGGTATATTATTTAAAAAAATTGGTCTAAAATTTATGCTTTTATTTACTTTAAATAAAAATATTTTATAACTCTTGCTGGTTTTAGAATTACTTGCGAGTTTTAAACAAAATACGGACGACTGTTTACGGATGGAGTTAACAAGAGGAAAAATGGACCAAAAATTAAATTTTTCAAAAAAAAGTATTTTTTATAAAATTTTTGTGCTTGTAAAAAAAATACAATTCACAAAGAAGAAATGTTGATTTTGTATATAGGGTTTGCAAGAACTGAAAAATCATGATTTTTCTCCACGAGTAAACTACCTGTATTTTTTATTTTTTTACAAAATGTCATAAGAAAAAATTATTTAGAATCATGTTTGTAATCGATTAAAACAATAATATAAATTTTTATTAAAATCCAAAACTGGCGTTTACAGTTAAAAAATATGTTTTGTAGGAGTTTACTCTTGTAGAAAAATCATGTTTTTAAGATTCCCATTTTTTGTTACAAGCAAACATTTTTATAAAGAATTACTTTTTTTCGAGAAATGAACTTTTTGGTTCATTTGTCCTCTTGTTAACCGCATCCGTGGACAGTCTGTAGATAATGTAATTTTTATAAATTTTAAAAGTTTTTAAAAAATGTACCTGTATTATTGTCGCGAATAGATCTCTCGTAATCTCCAACATAGGAAATCCTATAAAAGTACACAGGTGTATACTTTGACATAAGTCTCGCAGCTTCGTATATTGGTCGAACAAACTGATCATCAGTGATAAACTAAAGGAATATATTTATTTTATTAATGACGCTCCAGATATTGATGATATTTTATCTAAACATTTTTTTATAAATTAAGAAAAAATCATCTTACTTTTCATGGTTAATATGGGCGTCCATTAATTACGTGAGGCGTTTTCACATATTTTTGGACCTCCACTCCCGCTCTAGTGAGATTTAGTAAGATTTTGGCCCCCCAAACCCTAATCTTACATGAAATTTATGAAAATGCAAAAATACACCATTTTCTAAACCGAAATTGATTTTGTAGCCGAAATATGTTGAAGGACTAAAGAAAAAAACAAAAATACGTCCTTCACTCAGAAAGTATCACCGCATCATATTTTTCTTGGAGGGACGGCCCAAAATTCGTTAACTTTCTCCTGTTTCGAGCTGCAGAATTAATTTTTTGCCGGCGTTGTACATTTAATTTACTGGCATTGCCAACACTCTTTAATGGCAAGGCATTGGCAAAAAGGTATCAAAAAGACGCGAAAGTGGGCAATTGGCCGTTATTAGGCCACGTGTTGCAGATAAAGTGATGGCATCCGTCATTAATAAGTTATTGGCAAAAAATGCGTTTAAGATGATGGCATCCATCATTAATAAGTTATTGGCAAAAAGATAACAAAAGACACGAAAGTGGGCAAATGCAGATACTCCCAAGCAGCAAGCTGACGTCTTATTGACGAAAATTGTCGCATATACTTTTTTAAAAGCTAAAATGATGCGATATTTTATTTGAAAATTAAAATAGGAAAAACTCCTTACTGCATGCAATTTCCTTGCAATGCAAAGTACCATCTCTCGGAACACTGTCCAACTTGAGATGCAGATTTTTACACTAGCCGAAGATATTTCTTTCAAAGCTAAGTGAGATCACCTACCGCAGACCGCTCTCGAATTATTTTTGTCTAATGGGTACGGTTTAGACGATAAAAGCGAAGATATTGCAGAAACGTAGTAGTTTATTGTCCATTACGCCATCTATCGGTATGTCAAAAACCATTAAATATATATAATATTTTTTATTAACACGTCTTTAAAACTTTATAAAGTTTTAAACAAAATGTTTACAGCTCCTAACAGTCTACTTGAATATCTTGCCTTCTCGACTAGCCATCACCAATTAATCACACAACACACACTTATTAGGTAATGAATACATTTAATTATGTCTATTAAAAACTCTTTCTTTAAAAAAGAAACTAAAAAGCTAGAAAACCACGTGAAAACAAATGCACAAAGCGGTCACCTTTCGGTCGAAATTAACGTAGCTAATTTTACCATCATTTTATTTTTATTCGCTCCAAAAATACATAATAAACATTTTGTTTGACCTAATTTTATTTGCATGATTTTTAACAATAAAATGTTATGAAAAGGCCATTTCCTTTAAATTATGTAAAAACATAAAATAATGTTGTTTAGCTGCCATTATAAATAAAACAGATCAAAACAATTGCTTTAATGTTAGCTTAAATCACTCAATGTTAATAATATGGTTTAAAAAGTATGAATATGTGTTGAAGGTTTGCCTTCAAAAATCCAATATTTATTTGCCTGCAACAAAACGGCGTGCTTTTTTATTTCATCTAGGGATTGGTATGCCGCCGTTTTTGTATGCTTTGCCGGCAATTCGCCTGCATGTAAAATATATTGGCAATTGAGCGTTTATTTAGGCTGACTTTTTAATGCGTATTATTAGATGTTGGCATAATATTGCCACCAATTGCCAATGCTTTTACTCTTTATCAATGCCAATATGAAAAATGTACATTGCCGGCAAATAGTGTTTGCTAACAAATTGCATAAAGTGATACTCGTGGAATTTTGACAGCACGAGCCGTTGGGTGATTGCGGCAATTCATGAGTAAAAAAGATGTGTTACATCACTAAATTTTTTCCACGACCGTATAAAAATTCCCAAAATACCATTTAATACATGTTTTATTTATCTTAACTTATTAATATTAATATTTGCAGCACAGCCATTATATTGCAAAAAAATCATAGCCTCCTTATTTTTAAGAGACAATTATTCTGTTCACACCTATTCATTTATTATTTAATTTTAGAAAATTAAATGTACTTGCTTTTGTAGAAATAATACTCAAACAGTATAAATTCCTTTTCAACTTCTTAGTTATCCAAATTTATTATTACTATTAATTTTTAATAATTTCTATTAATTTGTTTGCAAACTGTCAAATTTTAAACTTGCTGACACATGAACTAATAGAAATAATGACGAAATCAAAAGGTAACTTGACCGCTTGGTTCAGTTGATGTCGCTTTTACTGTTACATTGCATAAATTGATATTAGGGTTTATTGTAGTTGGCTTTGAAACAAAAGACTAAATTCAAACTGTAAAAAAGCTTCGAGTGTTAAACAAAGATACTTTTTTAACACTTTATGTAGGGCGGGGCTAGTTGAGCAATTTTTCACTTGATCGGTTATAGCTCCTCAAAACTAAGTCCTTAATGGCTTATAATGCATACTGATGGATTAGCAATTTATCCCTTATTAATAGCTGTCCATAGTAACTTTTTCTAATAAGTCGAATTTAGGAGCTACATCTATTTTAATGTAGATAGTCATATGCCCAACGCATGCCCCATAGGTGAGGTAAGTTGAGCAAGGGTATAGGGGCTAGTGGAGCACTTAGAAAGTATAGTGCAATCAGGGCCTAAATGTTAGATACGTTTACAATAAAAATACATTTTTGACAATTTGCATTTCATCCTTTAGAATCTTATAGTGACAAACAAACAAATCTCATTAATACAACAGCAACGTGCCTGTACGTTAGCTTAACGTATTGGAATTAATATCTATCAATTCATCTTCGTTTTTGATTTTTTAAACATTGTTTTATTTTGCTTCTCTTGTAATGCCTTCTGTACCTGTTAAAATTGTGCAGCTTTTCTCTATCTTCTGTTTGATTTGGCTCCTTTTCTTGGACCAGCCTTTGGGTATGGTCGAACTATTTCTAGAGAGAAAATTTATAAGCTAGATAGGTCAGCTCGTTTTCTTTGTTGCTTGTACAAAGTTCGGGTTGCAGCCTCTTTTAAATCTTGAGGAGACTCTAGTAGTCTTACTGTTATAAAGTCCGTATCCTAAAAAAAAATTAAAAGCATTTTATACTTAAAACCGTGGGGTTAGTTGGGCAACTGTGGCTCAACTAACCTCAACCTGAAATTTTAAAGGAAAAGATTAACACTTACCTGATTGAAAACGGTATACATTTAACTATCACAGATAAAATTTTCCGGCTTGCAATTATTTTACTTTTAATCACAAAATAAACAATGCGCACGGATACTACTTTTCTCGATCGCCGCGTCACCACTAGTGGTCGCACAATGAGTTCCCCTCAGCGCAACCCCTTCTTTATGCTATTTGATGCTTTCGCGTGCGGTCGATAGTTTTAAGATGTTTTGATTGCCCAACTTACCTCTATGCTCAACTAGCCCCGCCCTACCCTACTAGAATGAAGTACTTTAACTTCATGTTAACGATTAAGAAACATCATTTTTAACGATCGTGGAAAAAATAATTTAAAAACAATTTAACCATAATAATATTTTAAGATTACCTTTGGCCTGTGGCATTTGGGATAAATATGAAACAGCCCCAGCACGCACTCTGACCAAAAAGTGTAATAGAATTTTTATCACACCAAACACTTCTATATTTTTGTTGAATCCATTGAAGAGCTAAAGTTGGTCTTTTATTCCCAATTTCCCAGCGCTTCCTCATATTTTAAAAGCGCAAATTCGGTACCCTTTGAAAATAATACAAAAAAAACATAAAAAAGGCCGCCTGCAATCGGACTATTTTATACAAAGGCGCCGCTATCCTTTACAGCGACGCGCCGATACACTATGGGATAGAAATCCATTATTTTGGCCAAAAAGCAACTTTGAAATTTTAATGGCTCATGCTGTGTATTTCAAAGTAGATACTCCAAACTACATGTACGCAAAATTATAAAGGATATGACGACTTCTATTGGGGTAATAAGAAACTTGAAAATGTATTTTAAGTAAACATAAATATACAACATTTAATCTACTTAGTTTATTATTAGCCTTGTTTACTAAAAAAGTAAAGAGTTTAAATAATAAGAGCTATTGTTGTGTTTCCGATGCAGTCTCGCGAAGTCTCGCTACTTTGTCAAAGATTTTTTTACCTTTTTCTTTATCAGTTTTTGTACCTACAATTGCCTTCCTACTTTTGCTACTTCTGAGTGTAAGGACAGATACAAGATTTTTTATAATTTACAAGGTTTTCCATTTTAAAATTTAATATGTTTTGTCCTACACTGTATATCCTAAAAGATAAAAGCATTCTGATGAAAGATATGGATTCTACAGAATCTACCCAACAAAACAGTGTTTTTATTTATTTTATACGTTAAAAAATAAAAAAGTTGGGAAGATGTATCTCTATTACGCTTCTAAGAATAATTTAAAATTATTTTTCAGATTTGGATGGTCATATTTCCGAAACTAATTGAGATAGACACATCAAATGTAGTATTTTTTAAAGCATTTTAAAAGATTTTTTGGTGGTGATATAATATTCAGGGTATTCCATTTTAAAAAATCATACCTATTGTCGTACCCTGTATATCATATGAGATAATAATCATCGGATTACTGATTAGAATACTACCGAATTAACCAAACAAGCTGACATTTTAGTTTATTTTGTACAATAAAAAATAATAATGTTAAGGGGGTGTAAATTTATAATAACATATAATAAGTTTTAGGTTTCCAAAAAGCATTTGTAATAATTTATAATATTTTTCCAGTAAAAAGCACCTCATTTTAAGTTAGATTGGTAAGTTTCAGAATTTTGACCAAAAAAATTAATTTCTATCCCATAGTGCGATGACCAGCTGCATCAACCGGCATATCATAAAAGAAATATAGCAAAGGCGGCCGCGAAGACAAGCATGCCGATTTATTTGCTTTAAACTTTTTGTGATTTTTTTTCTTATCAAAGAGCACCGAATTTACATTTTTAAACTGTTCCTTCTATACATTTGCCATTCAAAAGAAATTTAGTTCATTTTGTAAACCTTTCAAATCAAATTCATTTTCAAAATAACCTATAAACCCAAACTCTAACTGGCCTATAGATACCAAATATACTTTCCTTACACATCACGGTTTTGGCAAAGCGTGCGGCATAACTTTTGTATATAAACGGCTCGTTTACATCGGTTCCTTCCACCGAGCCCAGTAACTTCCCAAAGAATTTTAATATAGTCTTCAAAATATTCAGCGAAGTGAATTTACTTTACCAGTGCCAGCCAGTTTAACGGCAGCCATTTTGTCCCTTGAGAAAGCTCACACTTTAAAAGTTCTGCTGCTGGTGAGAAAGCCTCCGTGGCTTGGATTTGAAGTGAGTTCATAATGTTTGATACGTTATTGATCGTTTACATCAAAAAGTGGTCTCTTTTGTCTTTAAATTGCGAGATAAAAATTTACTTAAAGTTTTTGTGGTTTCTCTGGATTTTTGTGTTTCAATAAAGGTGCTATGATTTAAACCAAAATGCAATACAGGTGATTGTTGTAAAAATCGATCACGAAACTTAAGGGGTGATTCCCACTTGACAAAATAAGGGTGGAGCTTCATATATTTTTTCAAATGTCATTCGTTTTTGAGTTACAAGCCGTCAAAGTTCACCTTGGTTTTGGTTTTTTTGCCATATTGTATTTATTTTTTAACCAATCCTAGCCGGATATATTTGGCACACGAAATCGGGCTTTGCAGATTCTAAATTTTAATACAAAAGTACTTTTTTAAATACCGCCAGAGGGCAATTTTACCTAAGACTTTATATGTAACAGTAACCTGAAAAATAATTGCAAACATCCTGTAGCACGGATTTAATCATATTCCGATATGTTACTGGTTTTCTGCTGTATTTGTTTTTATTTTTTATGCAGATGAAATTAGCTATTTAATTACAAGATGCGAAAGTTTACTTTTGGTGTGAGGTGGTTTTAAATGGCCGAGGCGAAGCCGAGGCTATTTAAACCTCCGAACACTGAAAGGCCTTTCGCATCGTGTAATGTATTATATTTTTTCTGCTACTGTTCTATGTATCGCATAATTTAATAATCATTAACATCATGTTTTAATAGAAATATCAGAGATTTTGAAATTTTACCTGTTAAAAATTAATCCATAGCAACACATTTATTGTTGACATTGTCTGTCATCAGCACTTGTCAGATATTGAATTATTGTTAATTTAGTATAAATCCATTCCCATTTTAAAATGTTAAATGAATATGAAAATGGCATCCAAAAGGCAGCTGACCTTGCGTGTGCCTCACTTCTGCCAGACAAATCTAAAGAGAGGTACCATCAAACATATAAATCGTTTTCTGAATGGCTTGCTACAAAAAATGTGGGGCGGATTGACGAGAATGTGATGTTGGCGTATTTTCAAGAAAAATCCGAGTCTTTATCACCACCAACCCTCTGGTCTGTATATTCCATGCTCAAGTTAACAATTTCCGTAAACAAAAATCAAGATATTTCGGAGTTCAAGAAACTAGTTGCTTTTATTAAAAGGAAAAACGATGGTTATGAGGCAAAAAAGTCAAAAATTTTAAAAAAGAAGAAATCATAAAGTTTTTACTTAACGCGCCTGATCAAAGTTACTTAGCAATGAAAGTAATAGCCATTATGGGAGTGGCTGGGGCATGCCGGACAGACGAAATATACAGAATGAAGCTAAGTGATGTAGAAATAAGAAATGACGTGGCTATAGTAAAAATAGTGGAGTCTAAAAATAAAGTTAAAAGAAACTTTGTAGTAACCAACGATGAAGGCTCAGTTCCTTATGTCAGATTTCTACAGGAATATATTAAGCTGAGACCAAGGAATGCTCTAGATGAGCGCTTATTGTATCGTTATGAAAGAGGTAAATGTGTTAATCAAGTAATTGGAAGCACACTATTTCAAATGTACCTAAAGAAATTGCGAAGTTTTGAAGCTTGAAGACATCAGTAGATACACTGGCCATTCTTTTAGAAGAACGTCAACTACGTTCCTTGCCAATGCTTCGGATGTCGATATTTTGGACTTAAAAGGCATGGAGGTTGGAAGTCTTCTTCTGTTGCGGAGGGATATATTGCTGAATCCTATAGTAATAAGGTGGAAATTTCAAAGAAGATTTTACACGAAATTCCTACCAATATTTCCTCTAATGAAGTAACAGTGAAAAATATGAATATTAACGTAGTTAAAGGTGATAACGATACCCCAACAACAAATTTAAAAACTGTTAATTCAAGTATTATTCCTCCAATTTCTTTTGCTAATTGCTCAAATTGCACAATTACTTTTAATGTCAATACCTAACCTAGTTTTTTAAAATATTTTGTCATAAATTAGTTACTTTTTATAAAATAAATCCTAATATTTCCCACAAGCATATTTTCTTTTTTTTACTCTTACTTTTTTGTCCAGGCGCTGAAAATATTACTTTCGTAGCTGGGCAACGCTTTAGCAACCAGGTAACACGAAGGTTCTCTTTCGTTATCATTCGCGTTGCTAGGGACCACAAAGTTTTCTTATTTATACAGTAGTAGAATAAATACCAGATATTTTGTGACCTTTTATTTTCTTAATTAGAGGGAAAGTTTCACTCCTTTTACAGCAAATCTCAAATCTCCTACAGGTGGTTTTGCATATCGCATCCCCTCGAAAAGAATAATACGTTTTGTTTTCACCAGTGGTAGTCTGTTGCTCACCAATAATAGGTCCATTTTTAATATATACTAAGCAACCTGTCTGCAGTTTTGTATAGAGGTAATAAAATGACAAAGACATGTATAGAATACTTAAAGTAAGCGATAAAATATCCATTCTTTGATAGAATTTTCTTAGGACTAAATAAATTAACAGACATCATGTACTACTAACGAAATAAATATGTATTTTTGCATGTTTGGTTTATTTATAATTGATAAGTATAAAGCAGTGTAAATACAATTCTAAATTAACACAAAAACAATACATTCTAACTACAGACAGTGTTTTCTTGTACAAGGTGTTCGGAATAAAGATTGGTCATTGTATTTTATAATTTAAAAAAAGTTCTGATATATAAAATTTATCTAAGCCATTAGAATGGGAAAAAAATGAGCGTCACGGTCAGATGGCGGACGGAGGGTACGGGGTGCCGGTGTTTGCATTTTGCCACGGCTTTGAGGTGCGCATGTTCGTCCACCTGTTCATTTGTTTACTGCGCGAGGTCGTAAAATCCGAAAAATGCGGATCTAAATGTAAGTTATCTATGGTTCAACATAAATTAGTATTTTTACACATAGCTCGGCCCCGCTTCAATTTAAAAAATTAACACTTTGGGATATGAAATTAATGCATAAATACGATATTTTGGAGTAAAATTGTCAGTTAAAAATTAAAGCATTCCGGCTAAAAGGGGCCTATTGGTCAAAAGGCCTTTTTTCCGAAGATAATGACATGAACCGCCATGTTTTAAACTATAAATCTTGAAATTTTTGTAGCGATTTGGCATCGCTGTGCGTTGTTGTTGACGTTTCTCTTGACATCACTTCAATGTAAAATGATATGTTTACAAGAAATTTCACTTGGCTTTTTCTTGAAACCAACATTTCGTCTATGGGCCTTTATTCAGGAGAATGCCTTAATTTCAAGATGGCGGCTGGATGCCACCTTCGAAAAAAATTAAATGGAAAATGAAGTCTTATAGCACATCATTTTAAAGCTCCTAACGAGTACTTTTATAGCACTAGAATATAAAGTCAATAACTTCATCTACTATAAAATGGCGGTACTTTAAAAACACCTAAATTCCTGATTATGATGGCCATATTTCCGAAAGTAATTAATTTACATGTACATAAGGTGGTATTTTCTTAAAAATCTTTTTATTAATGATATAATATACAGGGTGCTTTATTAAAAACATATCTTCTTTTTGTCCTACCCTGTATATTATCACCAGTATCACCATTAAAAGATCTTTAAAAGAGTTTTTAGAAAATAACACATTGAGTACATAATTTAATCTTTTTTTTAAATCTTTGAACAATCACGAAGGCTGAAGGCCGCAATACTAACGTACCGTGGGTGTCTTAAGCAAGGTAAGAGGAAGTTTGTTAACACGGGACTTAAAAACTTGAAGATTTGGGGGGAAGGAAAGACCTCCGCTGGCAGTAGGTTCCACAGTCTAGAAACTCTAGGGATAAAAGAACGAACGAAATGGGAAGTTCGGGGCCTGTCCAATTGGACCGTATAGGGATGCATACGTGCGGCACCACGAGTTTCTCTGTTGGGAGCTGCAAGAGGAGGGACTATACTGGATAATTCGTCGGAGCATAAGCCGTAAAAGTATCTATAGAAGAGCGATAGATCTCCCACAGCTCGACGATGGGCAAGAGAAGGAAGTCTTTGAGTAAGTAAAGGATCATTAATAAGACGAACAGCCCTTCTTTGAATGGCATCAAGAATGCTGAGGGTTGTAGGGGATGCCATTCCCTAGACATGAGAATAGTATTCCAGAGAGGGTCGAATTTGGGACACATACAAAGTGTATAAATTGGAAGGGGAAAAATACTTTTTGGCTCGGAAAAGAAATCCAAGCTTTTTGAAGCTGCGGTGGTTATAGATACAATGTGTTTATGCCAGTTAAGGTTATTCTCAAATGTGACGCCCACAAGGTTAAATGTGTACCCGCTTTGCAAAACCTGGCCACTCATAAGTAAGGGGTAAGCGTTTGATGATTTCTTTCGTGACAAGGAACATGATTGTGTTTTGGATGCCTTAAATTGAACAAGATTTTTGGGCCCCAATCCAATGTCAAATTGAGATGCTGTGAAAATAATACATCTAACCTTATTACTTTCGAAAATATGACCATTTAAATCAGGTATTTATGTACTTAGTTTTTAATTTAATTTACAATTTAATAATACAAAAATATAGGGGGACATTAAAGAAATGCACTGTGCATTGACCTTTTTAGTAGTTAGCGGAACTAAAGAATTTGGAGATTTTCCTTTTAGATATATTTGTGCATACACTCCTCACAAGGAATAATTCCAAAATTGCCATTGTTTAAATTTAAATAGACTCATAAAACAAATATTATTTTAAACGTATGTTTGCAACATTTGTTTAGTTTGTAACAATAAAGATTACGTGGTAATAACTTACTTAGAAAAGTTCTTAAAATTTTAATAACATATTTTTGTTAAATATTTTCCACAAATACCCTACGTCTCAACTGGTTGCATGATGTTTATTAAATAAATTTAATTACAAATTACACCATTACGTTTCAATAAACCAAAGGTGTAGTGATACCGCGGAGATCAAATATTTTTAAATAATGCATGACAAAAAATAGCTATTTATGTATCAAGGGCGTTACTAGGACTATAATGCCCTGCAGGTCGAAATAGCCCGAGGGCCTCTGGCCCGAGGACTAGATTTGGACCTGATGGGCATTATAGTCCAGTAAAGCCCGTGGTGCATACAATGCTTTATGTTTTACCCAAAACAGAGTTTTTCAATGACTAATTACATTATTTATTCGCAATATCAAAAATAAGTTGCACCTGTACCTGTATACGTAAGTAGATAATGACTGGTGTTAAGTTTGACTTTGATGTTTCTATCAGTTAGTCAGTTGGCATTTTTATTTAACGATTTGCTCAAAATGGAAGAAATTCCACAAAATATAAGAGAAAAGGCCATAAAAGCGACCGAAAATCTTTTGCCAGTTAAATCAAGGCAACAGTATGATCGGGAGTATGGCATATTTGGTATTTGGAAAGATGCGAACGCAATTCTTCAAATAACCGAAACCGTTTGAATGGCATATTTTCAGGAACTGGTAAGTTATTGATTTTATTTTTAATACATATGTTTAACAAACTTTATTATTTTTAGTCGGAAAAATACAGTCCGAACTCTCTCTGGACCAAGTATTCCACCCTAAGGTCTACGTTGATGGTCTATGAAAATATAGACATTTCGCAATACCATCGTCTCATATCTTTTTAAAAGTTAAGTCGAAAGGATACGTCCCGAAGAAGTCTAAAGTTTTGGAAGGAGAACAAATATTAAAATTTATTAAGAAGGCTCCTGATGATATCTATTTGGTACACAAAGTCATATTGGTAATGGGTGTTTTTGGAGGTTTAAGACGAGATGAGTTGGTCAAAATGACTATTGATGACATTGAAGATAGAGGAACAGTCTTGTTTATAAAGGTACCAGAAACTAAAACTTCAACTTCAAAAAGTTTTACTATCATTGAAGAAGATTTAGGCGCTTTAAATTTAATAAAAAGTACACAACATTAGGACCAGCTGGAATAAAGGAGCGAAGATTCTTTCTTACCTATAGAAAGGGTCGATGTACAGTACAACCCATTGGAAAAAATACCATAGGAAGCGTCCCAACATTGACCGCAAATTTTTAAAATTGGATAATGCAGAAGCTTACACCGGCCACTGTTTGCGTCGCACATCGTCAAC
Organism: Listronotus bonariensis; assembly: GCA_014170235.1. Classification (NCBI taxonomy): domain Eukaryota; kingdom Metazoa; phylum Arthropoda; class Insecta; order Coleoptera; family Curculionidae; genus Listronotus; species Listronotus bonariensis. The sequence continues at coordinate 126,626 of JACEGR010001975.1, read as the reverse complement.
TTTACTTGTTGAGGCAGGTGCTTCGTTTGAAACGCTAAAACAACATGGGAAATGGAAAAGCTCTTCAGTAGCTGAAGGATATATAGAAGAAAGTATTTCATCCAAAAACAAAGTAGCCAAAATGATTGCCAATTCAGTTAATTCCGTATCGACTATTGAAAATTCTTTAATGGACTGTTCTTCTATACAAAATAGCGTTAGTGCTACCACCGCTGCTACCATCACAAAAAACACCGACCATTCTATAGTGGGATCAGCTACATTTTCCGGGACATTTCAAAATTGCAATTTTTATTTGGGAAATAAAGTTTAATTTTTAGTATTGTTTAAAGAAAAATTATTTTTTGTATAAACTTGATCTTTATTGTGAGAGAAATAAAATTGGATAAGCAATAAAATTTCCATATTAGCGCATTAGGGCATTATAAGCGGGCATTATCATAATGCCCGCTTATAATGCCCTAGGTGTGATAGCAGGTATTATTGCTACCATAACATATTCCGTTTCTAAGGTATTACAGATCAATAATAGATGGGTAAAACATAAAATTTTTAAGATACTCTTAAAATTGTGAATACTCAGAAACTGCGTTTTAATTTGGAACTCCTCAAATGTTAAAATTAAGTTATTTAAATTCGTTATTATTAAATTTAAATTAAACTTACACCTCTAACTTTATTCTTAAAAGTTATTTTCTTTTAAACTCGTGGATAAAAATCATTTTTGGTGATAAACTTTGGGCAATAAATTACAGGAGCATACACATCCCGTCAACATCGCGCCGCACGCCATTGTATCATGGGGTGCAATACACAGTAGCGCCATTATACCTTATTGTTACATTTTTTATGACCGTTTATTGTATTTTACTGTGTTGACAATATAGGGAGTGAGTTTTCTTAAGTGTATAGGGATGAACATCACTTATGAAGTCTGTTTCCAGGGTGGGGCAATAAGGGGTTCTTAAACAGAACATGTTAGAGAAGAATTGATAAAAATTAGCATTGATGATATTGACGATAAGGGGAATCTTTTTAATTGTAAATATGTTAGACTCCAAACCATTCTAACTGAAGTTTTGTCATTTCCTAGAAATTTAAAATAGAAAATATCTTAGATTTATATAGAAAGTATTTTAGTTTACGAAAGCCCGAAACACGGCCACGCCAGAAGATGTTTTGTCAGTTACAAAATTGGCTTGCACTGTCCAGTGCATAGAAATAAATTTTTTGGCAAGATGCCCTGAAACAGCTGCATTTACGTTCCAAACCCAGAACTTTACACGGCACATAGCTTTCGCCGTTCCTCAGCTACAATGTTAGCTAATTCTGTGAAGGCATAACGAATATTAAAAGACTTGGAGGTTGTGCCTCATCCGTTGCAGAAGGCTACCTAGAAAGCTCTACAAGTTTCAAGACGGACTTATCAAGAAAAAAGTATAAGAGATAGCAACAAAATAAATACTACAAATCAGTCTTTATTTGCGTTTACATATTTTGTACCATTTAAGTTCAGAAGTAAACAATAAGTAACTAAAAATGAAATTCAAAGTGCGATAACCAAACTTTAAAAATGTCTTACTATTAAATTAACCTAACCCAGAACAGTGTTGGTTAAAGAATATTAATCAATTAAAACCACAAGGTTAGTTTATATTTATAAGGTTGACCTTCCAAGTTTTTGCTCTTATTATCACTGGTAATGGTAACATAGCATTAATGTCAATAGGAGCAAAATTTTGAAAAAATATTTATAGGTTTGTAAAAATGCAAAAAAACAATAATTTTAAATTGAAAGCACTGTGAAAAATTAAATACTAAAGATACAAATTTTACATGAAACTTTTCGTACCAACTTTATTGCTTAACAAAACTATTTTTTTCAAAAGCTTGCCAGGGCAAAAAGTGGTTTAAACTTGGTTTTTCGTATTTAGACAAAAAATCTAAATATCCATAGAGGACCTTTTAAAATTAACATTTTGAGCTGCGCTCCCTGGCACCCAGGATTTTTGTTTTTGGGTATCTTGTTGTTGGTATATTTTGGGGTGAAGCGGCTCATTTTTTACTGTTTTGGCACACCCTTATACTTGTTTATTTAATTGGTTTGTTGCTGCCCTAATTATCTACGCTTTATGTATTAAAAATGTATAAGGCAAAGACGATCCACAGAAAAGCCCGAAGGGCCGCCAGAAGAATATCTTAGGATGTTCCGGCAAACATTTGATAATTTGGCGTTTTTCATTGCGCGCTATGTGCCAAAAGATACATTTTTACAAAATTTACAACTTAGTTTCTCTATTTAGGGTACAAAAGTTAAAAATATTCACACACATATGTGACATACAATAAATGAGTTGCTTTAATTACTTTGGTACTAGTTAAGTAGTTAGAAAGTTATTTTTTTTTTTCAAAGAAGCGTGGATAATATTTAAAAAATAAACAGTTGTTCAGAAACAAGTAAAATTTGCTACATTTTTTTTATCTTTGGACAATCCACGGCTGAAAGCCTAAATACTAACGTACCGTGGTGTCTTAAGCCAGGTAAGAGGGAGTTTGTTGACACGGGACTCAAATACTTAAAGGTTTGTGGGGGAAGGAAAAGACCTCGCGGGCAGCAGGTTCCACAATCTAGAAACTCTAGGGATAAAAGAACGCAACAAAGTGGGAAGTTCGGGGCCTGTCCAGTTGGACAGTATAGGGATGCATACGCCGCGGAACCACGAGTTTCTCTGTTGGGAACCGTGGTGGAGGAACTATACTGGACAATTCTTCAGAGCAGAAACATAGTCCTATAAAGCGATAAATCCCCACAGCCCGACGATGGGCAAGAGAGGAAAGCTTTCTGTAAGTAAAGGATCATTAATGAGACGAATAGCTCTTCCTTTGAATAGAATCAAAGAATGCTTAGGGTTGTGGGGGACGCTATGCCCCAGATATGAGAACAATATTCCAAGGGAGGTCGGATTTGGGACACATATAAAGGTGTATAAATTAGAAGGGGAAAAAATACTTTTGGCTCGAAAGAGAAATCTAAGCTTTTTGAGCTGCCGTGGCTATAGATACAATGTGTTTATGCCAGTTAAGGTTACTCAATGTGACGCCCACAAGATTGAGAGGTGTCTTTGCTCTGTAAAACTTGGCCCTGTCACAGCAGAGAAATAGAACATTTGAGGACTCTTTTCGACGATGGAACACTTCTGATTGTGTTTGGATGCATTAAAATGGACGAAGATTTTTTGGCGCCCCAATCAATGGCACATTAAGATCCTGCGAAAGAGATACTGCAGTCAGCTCTGCGTCTGTTTTTCAAGTCAGGTTTGAGTTATATTACATATAAGTCACGCAAGAAAAGTTTAACTCTCGAGTCCGAAGGGCGAGAGAGGTAATTTTCTTAAGTGACTTATATGTAATAACTCACGTGTCTAATACAAAATTTTATCCAACACTTTCGTATAAATCGTTTTTAATATCGAAAATAATTTGAAAACGTCATCCATTATTTGTTACTTGTCATTGTCAACATCCAGCAACAAAATTTTGTATTTTTGGAAAGCAAGCTTGTTTGGTTGTAATGCATTTTGTTGGTAACTACGGGTTTCTATAATTCACTAGTGAGCTAAAGGGTACTTTAGCTCACTAGTGACTTATAGTACACTTTATATCCTCAAAATCTGATCAAATATGTAGATATTATATGTAAGTGTTGGATAAACTTATTAAATACTGTATCATTCTAACAGATTGTCAAAGAATGATGGTAGAATACAGTTAAAAAAGTAAAGGCGGGCACCTATTTAATTTACATATAAATTAAAGTGCAACAATCTGAAGAACATTCACTTTTGCTTTCGGATGTCCAAAATACTATAATTATTAAATCTCAGTTTACTCTGTCTGAAATTGGAACTGATATACAATTATTAGTTCTAAAATAAAATATTAAATTAAAGATCTTACTTGTCAGATACTTCGCACTGTGAAATATTATTAAAACTGTAGGTATAAGTAGGTTATATAGTTTGTTGCAATATAACCGTTATTTTTAAAAGAAATATGGAAGAGAAGGATCTGATATTAAAGATAAAATAAATTATTGATAAAAGCGACGAAATGAGTCAAATAACTTCTATATATTTTTTTAAATTTCGTAAGGTTCATCATACAGCCTACAAGAGCTAATGTGAAGCTTAAGTATTAAATACTACGTGTGCCGGATTTTTTCGTTAATAATGTCAATGTGCCAAAAATATTAGGACATCTTTTTCACAACGCGGTAGTAGAATTACCGGCATCTTTATTCAAAATAATTGCAATTTCTTCCACTCACGGTTCCAACAGAAACTCGAAGTTCCGCAGTATGCATTCCTATACGGTTCAACTGGACAGGCCCGTACCTCTCATTTTGTTCGTTCTTTTTTTTACGCACACTATCCCTAGAGTTTCTATTATGGAACCTGCGCGCGGAGGTCTTTCCTTCCCCCAAATCTTCAAGTATTTAAGTCCCGTGTCAACAAACTCTCCTCTTACCTCGCCCAGACACCACGGTACGTTAGTATTTGGGCTTTTAGCCTTCGTGGTTTGTTTAAAAAAAAAAAAAAAAAATTAAGAATTACACACATATGCCATTACACCAAAAACAGGGCTGGATTTAGAGGTAGGGGGCTCCGGGAAATGAGCCTATATGTTATATGTTTATGATGGTACATTACTAACTCTGGGTTAAACCACACAATTAAAACATCATTAACATCTGACCTTGACTTTTATTTTAATATTTATTGTTATGTAATAAATAAATTTGACGCTGCTAAATAATTCCACTTCAATAAAAAATTGCTTCCATTATACAGGGTGTTCGAAAAGGTATGGTCATAAATAATACAGGTGATAGAGTAAGTCAAAATAATGTTAGTATCTCACATAAAAAAATCTATATTATGCCAACATCTAATACGCATTAAAAAGTCAAACCTAAATAAACACTCAATTGCCAATAAATTTTACATGCGGGCGAATTACCGGCAAGCATACAAAAATGGCGGCATACCAATCCTGATTAAATAAAACATGCGTATTTGTTGCAGGCAAATAAATATTGGATTTTTGAAGGAAAACCTTCAACGCATATTCATACTTTTCAAACCATATTATTAACATTGGTATTTAACTACCATTCGAGCAATTTTTTATTTGTTTTATTTATAATGGCGGCTAAACAACATTATTTTATGTTTTTTTACATAATTTAAAGGAAATGGCCTTTTTCTAACATTTTATTGATACAAATCATGCAAATAAAAATTAAGTCAAACAAAATGTTTATTATGTATTTTTGAGAGAATAAAAATAAAATGATGGTAAAATTAGCTACGTTAATTTCGACGATTTCGACCGAAGGTGATAAATTCAAATTTCCGCTTAGCCGAAATACAAGTCAAGAAGGCGGGTTATTTAAGTAGACTGTTACGAGCTGTAAACATTTTGTTTAAAACCTTTTAAATTTGTAGTTACCTAAAAAAATTATATGAAATCTGCCTTATTAAAAGTTTTAAAGACGTGTTAATAAAAAAATATATATATATTTAATAGTTTTTCTTGACATTTAACTTCTTTAAAATATTTCTTCCTATGTTTTGGATCTGAAAATTGAGTGTAAGTGACCCTTAAATATTTACTATTTTAAAGTGTTTTCTTTTGATTTACTATCATTTTTTTTTAAATTTTATTACATACTTTTTATTTATTTATTTTTTTGGTAAATTCTTACGGTATAAAAATTTATTGATAAAGTTTTCCTGCCCTTTTTCTATTTTTTTCTATTACAAAATTCTTAATATGTTATTTAACTTTTGGGACATTCAACTTATAAAACTTGCAATACTTATTTAATGATAAATGCCATTATCCTAAACGCATTTTTTTGACAATAACTTATTAATGATGGATGCCATCATCCTAAACGCATATTTTCATCATAAATTATTAATGACGGATGCCATCACATTATCTGCAACACGTGGCCTAATAACGGCCAATTGCCCACTTTCGCGTCTTTTTGATACCTTTTTGCCAATGCCTTGCCATTAAAGAGTGTTGGCAATGCCAGTAAATTAAATGTACAACGTTATATGGGGAAGTATCTTCATATGTTTTCTTCACATTACAAAAAATATTTTCAAAGCATTTAAGATTCAAGTCAAGAAAATTGTTAAGTTAATTTAATAATACGTTTTAAAAATTGTAATTTACCCTCTTAAATTTAGAGTGATGAAAGAACTCATTCTTATTTTAATCTAATCTAAGGGATGTTGGTTTATTTAGGCATTTAAAGATAACGAAAGAAACTATTGTACGATTATCAACATGTAAAGGAAGTTTGCTACAGTTGAGTTAACATAAATGTGTTGTAGATAAAAGTTAATATGCCTACCCTTTCTTCGTTGTAGCCACATGGGTCTCCACGAGTGGTGCTGGTTGTAAATAGAGCTTTTACAACTTTGGAACTAAAGTTAAACAATTTATGTTATACAGGGTGCTATTGAAGGTTTTTCAGAAAAGATCAGGGTAGATTTTGCATTAAAAAATGTGAAAAAGACTATTGTGGCTTACCAAAAGTCAGAAAATATATCGTTTCTAGGTGAGTCCCAGATCGTTGCTCTTGATATATCCAAAGCTTTTGACCAGGTCTGGCATGCCGCACTTCTTAATAAACTTCCCTCCTATGGTCTTTCAACTAAACTCTGTACTTGGCTCTCTAGTTATCTATCACGATCGGCGTATATCAGTTGTTGTGGACGGCCATTCTTCAAGCTTTTCACCGAGTAAATGCTGGAGTCCCTCAGGGGCTCGGTTCTGGCACCAACATTGTTTTCTTCTTCACGTCAACGACCTTCTCTGTCGCCACAGCTGAATTCCATTCGCAGTTTTCGCCGACGATAGTACCCTTCCTCCAGCTTTCAGGTCCCTAAACCCATCCCGCTAAACCTGACTTGGAAAATAAGCGGCGCAGAGCGATGCAGTCTAATAACTGCTCTATCTCCTTCGCAGGATCTTAATTTAGTATTGGATTGGGGCGCCAAAAATCTCGTCCATTTTAATGCATCAAAACACAGTCATGTTCCTTGTCATAGCGAAAGGGAGTCGTCAAATACTCATCCTCTGCCGCATGAGCGGCCAAGTTCTACAGAGCAAAGACACCTTTAATCTCGTGGGCGTCACATTTGAAAGTAACCTTAACTGGCATAAACACACATTGTATCTATAACAGCCACGGCGGCATTCAAAGAAGCTTGGAGTTTCTGTCTTTCGGCTAAAGTATTTTCCGCTTCTAATTTATACACTTTATGTGTCCGCCCCCAGGTGCTCACGAGCCTCCCTTGGAATATTGTTCACCATATCACGGGGCACTAGCGTTCCCCAACAGCCCTGAGCATTCTTGATTCTATTATTCAAGAAGAGGCTATTCGTCTCATTAAATGATCTCTTCTGCTTTACAGAAAGGCTTCCCTCTCTTGCCCATCGTCTAGGGCTGTGGGCGGTTTATCGCGCTTTTTATAGAGTACTTCCATGGCTTCTGCTCTGCTTGAAGGGGTGACCAGTATAGTTCCTCCACTCCCGGTTCCCAACAGAAGCTCGTGGCGGGTTCCCGCGCGTATGCCATCCTATACGGTCCAACTCACAAATGTGCCCATTTGAGCAGAAAAAACATGTCACGTGCTAGTGTTAATAAAAAAATTGCATCTGCAATTTTTATGTATTGCGTCCCAAAACTATAATCCCTATAAGTTGGCACAGTCCAAAGTTATAGAACGTGCTCTTTAAACCGTAAAAATAAACTTTTACAATGGGTGTTAATAAAAAAATATCTTTTGGGTACTTCTAATCTCAGCTTGCTACCAGTCAGTAGCGGTTACAAAAAACCCTCAATGCATCAGGTTAAAACGGAATAATAATAAAACACGAAATCTGTTGCAAAAAAGATCGCGGCAGATGATTATATTATTCAGAAAATAGGAGTGATCGGGAAACGGTCAGTGTTTTTATTGAAAAAGGTCGCCTTTTGTCCAGTTTCTGAGGCTTACAATCGGTTTTCTTTATTGGAGCATTCCCTTTTAATGCAGTTGTTTGTTCGGGGTTGAAAACATATTTTTGACCGTATTCAAGAGAGAATTTAACCGATATTTGCATTTTTTGAATAATGGTGTTGCGATGGCTTTGTACTATTTTCTTTTAAACATATGGTTAGAGTTTGCGTGGCTGATCAAATCCGTTTTATAAAGTTGGTCACCGTTTTCAAGACATTCAAAAATAAATTTACTCTTGCTAATATTTTTAGTTGTAGCCGTGTAACAATTATTAAAATTAATTTTAGTTTATTTTGAACCTAAAAAAAAAATTAAATTTAAAGTTTTTTAAATATTTGGGCCCAATAAGCACACACGACTCAACTAATTTGAAGTTTTACCGAGTTTACTTAACTATTATGCATACATTGCAAAGTGTGGAAAATGACTAATTTCACACAGGTGGGAATATTTTGGCGCACGAGGCGTTGGCGAGTGCAGAACCAAACCACGAGTGTAAGAAAGTCATTTTCACAAAGAGTACTGTACTATTTTTCCTACGACCACAAATTATTCACCAAAAAAATTAAAGTTTGTCTGTTCAGGAAAATAAAAAACAATTGAGAACTTTGCAACACTAAGTGATGTTACTTGCAACACCAGTGGATATGTACTTTTCCTCACTGTCTCTATTATACTGCTTTGACAATACATCGAAATCACCTACCAGAAGCATATAACTTTCTCATTTTGGAGATTCTAAAGCCTTAGCTGTAAAATTGTATGGTTTGTTAGGTACTAACGGTAGTTGTTTAATACGGTTTGCTATAAGGGTTTTTAAATTATCGATACTTACATATTGCAGACACTCTTCTAAATAAAATGTAAGTGGTGCATATCCAAATATTCCGTTTTTTGAAAATATCAGTAACAAACTCACTCAGGCCAGGGAGTGAAAAGGGTGGGCTGGGCGGGGCTAAAGATACGGTAAGGCGAGTTAATGAAACTGAACATCACATAGTAAATTAGTAAAAATTACAGTTTTCCTCATATTTTTAAGAAAAGATATAAAAATATGAGAGTTGTCAAATGCATAACCCAAAGTCTAAAAGTAAGTAGAAGAAACGACTACCAAGACGTCAGTTACCATGCAAACTATGGAAAGCATTTGGCAACGTCGGAAGGGTCTGATTCTATTTATGAATGGATAAAAAGAAAGTGGATTCTAACTGATGATTTTATTTTGTATCTTATTGAGATAGAGAATGTTATTAATTTATCACAACATACTTTACATAAATTTGTATCAGTTTTCTTTTTAGATATAAGTCCTACTAAGAAATATAAATTGTTAAGCCATACTTTTTTCTGCAACAGGATTTATTAAAATAAAATCCTTTTTTCTTTAAAATTCCCCTTTCCTATTTCCGTAAATACATGACAATCGTACATGTGTACCAAATTTAACAGTGTATGGCTAGACGTGGGGATTTAAAGAACAAAAAACACCCTCTTCTATTTTGTGTTTTTAAGTAAAAGGGAATAGTGCATTTTCGCATAGTACGTTTTGGCCTAGATAAAGTTGTGTAAAAACATATCAAGTAGGCAAAATAGGTATTTAAATATTATTTATGTTTAACCCATCTATTATTGATCTGTAATACTTTAGAAACGGAATATGTTATGGTAGCGATAATACCTGCTATCACACCTAGGGCATTATAGGCGGGCATTATGATAATGCCCGCTTATAATGCCCTAATACGCTAATATGGAAATTTTATTGCTTATCCAATTTTATTTCTCTCACAATAAAGATCAAGTTTATACAAACACATGTATTAAAATAAAATCAATAACTTACCAGTTCCTGAAAATATGCCATTAAAACGGTTTCGGTTATTTGAAGAATTGCGTTCGCATCTTTCTAAATACCAAATATGCCATAATCCCGATCATACTGTTGCCTTGATTTAACTGGCAAAAAATTTTCGGTCGCTTTTATGGCCTTTTCTCTTATATTTTGTGGAATTTCTTCCATTTTGAGCAAATCGTTAAATAAAAATACCAACTGACTAACTGATAGAAACATCAAAGTCAAACTTAACACCAGTCATTATCTACTTACGTATACAGGTACAGGTGCAACTTATTTTTTATATTGCGAATAAATAATGTAATTAGTCATTGAAATACTCTTTTGGGTAAAACATAAAGCATTGTATGCACCACGGGCTTTACTGGACTATAATGCCCATCAGGTCGAAATCTAGCCCTTGGGCTATTTCGACTTTCAGGGCATTATAGTCCTTGAGTAACGCCCTTGATACATAAATAGCTATTAAGAATATTTTTTTTTTGTTGGTAAATTTTTATGTTCCAAGTGGAATTTAGCCACTTTTAGTCATGTAGTAATCAATTATTACCCTATTGTACCCGCCATAGATAATTCAGTTATCGGCAAATCTTTTTAAGTCGGTAAAGAACGAAAATGGACTTTAAACATTTTTATCTTTCTATAGTTAAGCCGTTAGAAATGCTACACATTAAAAGAAATATAAATCAGGGGCATAGGCGCAATTTGGGAGGGGCTAGGGGGCTTAGCCCCCAAAAGGGAAATTACATATAATTAGCCCCTCCAAGATTCCCAGTATCCAAGGCGAAACTTATGTGACTAAAACTTGAAAGCGATAAGAGAAAGCGATTTTTATGTCAATAGAGCCACTTTTACTTAACTGTAGGTAATTTTTGTGGCAGTAATGACAAATTAATCCCGTTATCTTTCCATAATTTTTTTGCAAAGTCTCGAAGCTTGCCTCATACCATTCGGGACTACCAAGACTCTAGTCCCCCTAAAAACAGATGCAAATTGCGCCTATAATCAGGGGTCACAATAGTTAAATGAAAATAAGCGGTCTATTCCCGTTGGGGGCACGATTGAAAATGTACCTGTTTTTTCCCGTTTGGGTCACGATTCTAAAATTAACTTGCGAAGATATACTTGCATTCCCGTTTGGGGCACTAATGTTTACGATTTTGTAATTAGTAAATAAATCCGTTACCTTTACAGTTTTTCCAGTGTGTATAAATCTTGAGTTTAATTAAGGGATTAAAAAGAAGGACTTGCTTACCAGAACTACCCAGACCCTCCACCTATACTCTCTAATAATAACACATCAACTATTGTAATGCAAGAAGACAAATAATAAGACTGATACCACTGATCTCGATGGATTGCTAATGTTATTACCTGCGCGAAACAAAAGTTATATTTCATGGGTGAAAAAACCATAGATAACCTACATTTAGATCAGCAGTGGCAAGAAGCATTTTTCAGATTTTTACGACCGCGCGCAGTGTGTGGATGAACAAGCGCACTTAAAAGCCGTAGCAAAATACAAACACCGGCACCCCGTGCCCTCCGTCCGCGGTCTCACCGTGACGCTCATTAGCTACTGTACTTCAGAACAGAAAACCAGGACGCGGTCAACAAATTCTTTTCTTTAATGCGAATAGTTTGTTTGGGTCCGGGTGCGTTTACCCTCAACTGGCTTGCGTACAAACCGGTTTTTCGCCCATGAAATGTAACTTTTGTTTCGCGCAGGTTATAACATTAGCAATCCATCGAGATCAATGGAAAAAACCGGTTTGTACGCAAGCCAGTTGAGGGCAGACGCATTCGGCGCCAAACAAACTATCCGCATTATAGGAAAGAATTTGTTGACGGCGTCCTGGTTTTCTATTTGAAGTACGGTAGCTAATGAGCGTCACGGTCAGACCGCGGACGGAGAGAACGGGGTGCCGGTGTTTGTATTTTGCCACGGCTTTTAAGTGCGCATGTTCGTCCACACACTGCGCGAGGTCGTAAAAATCGGAAAAATGCTTCTTGCCACTGCGGATCTAAATGTAGGTTATCTATTACTGATAGTAATTTAAGAATCTTAACACCAAAACTTCGGTAATAAAATCCAGTTCTTTGTCCTGAGCTTACAAAAAACCTCCTTCCCACGTATTTGAAAAGCAAAAAAAAGGTCCTCACTTTTCAATTCCATCATCACCCTCACATCTTGGACCAGCCCTGGGGGGGCATATCATCATTAAACCCCTATGACCGCCCCCTGGATACAGGGTGTTAAACTTACTGTAAAAATCGGTCTTTTGTTATAAACTTGTGTGACATCCAAAAGTCAAAAATAATTTTAGAACTATTTGTAGATACTATAAAATAATAGAACAATACAAACCATATATTATTAAATTTAAATTATGTGAGCAACCAATAAATAAATTTCATTTTTTAACTATATAAGGTTGTTCGTTGCAAAATCTCTCCTTGAAATTCCACTTTTCGGGAATCTCCGGGTACACCTGGTCTGGAAACGCGTGCTTTAGTCTTTCGTATCACGTGGTGGCTCAAACCGCGGCGTGTGCGTAAAAATGCTCCCGATAAAAAGGGGCTCACACACGATTTTCCGCCTTAGTCGTGAACTTTAAGCTCGTGACGCAATTAAACATTAAATAGGGTTAAAGTAGGCATGCGTTAGCAAACTCACTAATTTCCTTTAAAACACAAAACACCATTAGATCGCAATTAACAAAAACAAAACCATACAACTTAAATGAAAATACAAAAATGTCATTTATAAAATACCTTGCGAATGCAATAAGTTTTATATAGTAGGTGAAACTTGTAGACCATTAGCTAAACGCATAAAAGAACACACAGATCATACATTAAAAAACCAGAATTTTTCATAAATCAAAAATCTGCCAACACGCATTTGATAACAATCATAGAATAAACTGGGATGCTTCAGTATTTTAGCAAAGGAAACTTGTTCTAAAAAACGCAAAATCAAAGAAAGTGCGTATATATTATTAAATAAAGATAATTGTGTAGCATCAATTTCAGTTAATTTAAATAACACTTGGTTGCCTTTGCTCGATACTGAAGTATCTTCAGGAAAACTAAAAATCAACTAACTTATTACCTTTTTTGTCTTACAAATAATAAATACACCAGTTACTTATGTCACTCATGACACATATGTCAAACTATTTTCAGTTTGAGATACAAAAATAATCTAAATTTTAATCATTTCTAATTTAAATATTAGTTAATATTTTATTTTTATTTTTAACTTAATTTTTAACTTGACAACGGTGGCAGACTTGCCACCGAAACGTCGTTTTTAATTAGAATTTTTGGGTTTTTTGGGGGTTTTTCTTTTATTTTGTTTCAGGCGACCGGCCAGTTCATAGGGGTCAATAGGGCTGAACAGGGTCAGCTCGTATACCCTCGGGACCAGGACCGAAGCGGTCCCATTCTTTCAGGCGTGTACTCAACAAGAAGCTTTTGTTGTTTTTAATTGTTATAAAGTTGTTTTTGAAGTTCACACTTGGAAATAGGTTACACTGCAATTTCTATTAAAGTAAACTTTTTACGAACTATATATCAAGGATATCAAATGCATTGACAGCTCGTATAAACTGAATATATCCTTCATTCACCCGAAATGATAAATCGAAAAGACATCATTTTATATAAAAGACACTTTTCTGAAGTAGAGCAGCTTATTTTTATTAGGACTATTTAGAGGATTTAATGGGTCTATTATACGTCTCATGACGGGTTTTAAAGTATTTTTACTCAAAATCCCGAACTTAAACTTATTAACCAAAAATAGTCAAGTATTTGTTTTGTTGTGCAGGAGGATTACAACATTCTAAAATAAAAGTTTTGTCATTAAAAATAAAATAAAAAGAAAATTTTATGCAAAATCTATAAAATATTGATAAAAAGGCATCTGGTAAAATACATGGTAACATTGTAGAAGTTTCAAAAGTCAAGCTTACAATTAGACAAGAACCAATTGCTCGAAATTGTTAAAGTCTAATTGTAGGTTTACATCTGACATTTATTGCATGATATTTATGTCAGACAGAAATTCTGTGATGTTTGGGTATTCGGTATTCGGTAGAATACTATTTTGGCTCAGTATTCGGGATTTTGTATTCGAAGACAGAAGAAGTATTCAACGAATCTTTTTTTTGAGTATTCGAATACCGGCGTTTCAGTATTCAGAAAACGGAAAAGTATAAGCAGTATCAAATACAAAATTGTCATGATTTAAATAAGAAAAGGAATGCAATTTAAGCAAAATAGGAAAAAAGAGGTAAGGACCTTTTTTTTTTTTGGTCTTCAATTTTCTCATAGGTTTTATTTAGTAGTATTCGAATCGTAGGAATGTCAAGTAAAGGTTAGAAGTAAACGGAAACAAGTTTAAACGATTGCTTAAAAGGTTTTTCTGTTTTTAAAAGTTAAATCGTAGCGTATATTTATTATATAAAAAACGGCGGTTTTGGGGTAACAATAGTGGAAAACCTAATTTAAAGCGTTTGTTATTTTAAAGTGCATCTTATGTAATACAAATTAAGCTTTTATGTTTATAACTAAACACATATGCTTTCAATTCATTTTAAGTATTGCAAATATAACTAAATAAAAAAATGTTTAGTTAAATTTAAAAAGCTACATTGGTCTGTTCGCAAAAATGCAAAAGAGTGGTAGAAAAATCCTAACTTAAAATTTTTAAATCCTTACCAACAAATTTTGTATAAGGCAGAAAATTTCCTGACAAGTTTTGCAGACACAATATTGCTTTTAGGGCAACTATAGTATTTAAAATTATACCTATATGTTGTCTAAAACATCCTAAAAAAATAATACCTATATTTTGTTTAAAACACCTAAAAAATTAATTATATTTAGCATGTAATCTATTAGAAACTCATTTCAATATTCCTACTGTACAGTGTTGTTTGCTGCGTTGCCTTTTTTACTTCACGGCTCATAAGTTTAAGAAGGCTGTGACAAAACGTGTATATCTCGCTGCTACTCATTAGGAATTAAAATTAGGCGATTTGGCAACGTTGCAGTTTCAATTTAGCGCCCTTATCGGACACTTTCCAATAAGTAAATGTTGCAGAGAATTGAAGTTTTTGTCAAAATTTGAAATTAAAACATGAGGGTTATAAAAAATTCAATTGTAATTTTTTACATTACGAATTACAACTTAAATAATGGTCAAGAGGAAGCAAAATTAAAAAAAAAAATAACTAAAAAAAATACTTCAATATCTTAGGCTAAGTATTTTAAAACTGTTAATGCATAATGTGGAAAATTGACAAAAATATATTTTTTTACTTTAATTCTCCAACTTTAAATTTTCACACAAAACTTAATTTTCTACAACATTTACTTATACAATTTTATTCTTTTTCAAAACATAAAGGTATATATTTTATTCTTAGTCATTTTTCATATTTTTAGCTATAACCATATTTTAGTATATTACCAATCAGGGTAAAATAACGTATTTATTACTTTTGGACCATGCAATCTGTTTTCCCTAAAGGACGTTTAAAAATTCCAAAATTTTTGGTCCATTTGTCCTCTTGTAATACCTATCCTGGGACACACTGTACAGTTCTTATGCATAACAGAAGGAAACTAAGTACCCATAGTAATATTTAATGACGACTCTCTTTAAAAGCTTTCCATTTCTTAAAATCTATAACGTTCCATGTAGCTACGCATTATTTTCAATATCCTTTTTATATTTTCCCGGGATATTCCCTTATAAAAGGAGTTGCATTATACTAAGTACTTTCTGAAGTAAAATGAGAGCACAAAGCTTTTTTCCTCGTTAATAATTAACTGGAGAAGAAGACAGGAACTAAATTACATCAAAGGCAAACCTGTCACCGGACAATATGCTTTTGAAGTGTATTTCTTTACGAAAAAGAAGCTGAGCTGCACGCTACACTTTTATAAGAAGCGAAATTGGTTTTATTAATTTTAAATCTTTGAGATCTTTCTTGAAACTTAGCTAATTAAAGCGGATTTTTCTGGGGCGTAGGTCGCAAGAAAGGCGTTCTTTTGCTTGTTTTAACATTTAGGTAAGTTCCTCCCTAAATGGGAGGGTATTAAAAATATTGATATTTTCTCACCTTTCTTTTACTGCAAATTTTATGTTAAAAAAACATAAAAAACAATGACGTTCCACACAGACGCCACTGTGCTAATAATCCTAATCTAGGAAAAACTTTATAAGCGTGTTATTACATTAAAAAAAATTAACTCCTGTATCTCAGAAATGAAGCAAGTCCGGACATATGTTTATGGGAACTTTTTTTTATATAAAAGACATAAGAAATTACCCTCCTATGTTTAATACCGTAGTTAGGAACCACCCTGTATAGTAAGTATAATATTATACAGTTAGGAGTTGACAATAAATATAAAATAAATTTAGTTAATACTAAAATTGTATTGGAATTTTTTTCCGCCAATGGGAATTATTTTATTAAAGGCCCAAAACTAACCAACACAACCATTATTCTTATCCCAGAAGGGAGCAGACTTTTTTCTCGATGCTAAAAATGATTGAATTGTTGAGATATTAAGCTGGACGTGACTTTTAGCCAAGGTTAGTTTATATTTATAAGGTTACGACATATCCTCAACTTTTAGGCGTTTCGAGGTCGGGGGACGCAAGGAAGGAGCACTCCACGGAGAAAAGTTGGCAAGACTGGGTAAAATCAAAAGCTGATGATCAAACCAGTGGCGTCTAGAATTTGCGCATTTCATTTGGCAGATGTAATTCCAAATGCTTTTTTATTTAAAGTAAAAGAATTTAGTTTAGGACATATGTTTATATGAAGTTTTTGTCTTATTTTTGTTGTAGAATCGTTTGGTTAAGTTTGTCGAGTGAGTTACTGGACACCCTGTATGTATGTAGGTAATATGATTGAACTTGATAAAAACTTTGATGTCTATTGGTGCATAAACGGTGAGGTTTATCGACTTTAATAAAGAGTACCTTATTTTTAAGTTTTTGATTGTCTATAAAATGGCGCCCCCTGCTTTGCGATATCTGTCAAAATAAAAAAGTTATGATGTAAATAAATTTTAAGTTTTAGGTAAAGTGCCCTCCAGCGGCATTTAAAAAAGTAATTTTGTCTTAAAATTTTAGAATCTGCAAAGGTCGATTTGTGTGCCAAATATCAACTGGATTGGTTAAAAAAATAAATGCAATATGGCGAAAAAACCAAAATAAAAATTGAACTTTGACGACTTGTAACTCGAAAACGAATGACATTTTGAAAAAATAATTATATGAAGCTCTACCCTTATTATCTCAAGTAGAATCACCCCTTAAGTTTCGTGATCGATTTTTAAATCACCCTGTATACACGTATTTACTTCCTTAAGGCGAAATTCCATAGATAGAGGCAACATTGGGCGACATATCGCAAGCCACATTAAATTTTATTTATTTATTAATAATTTTAATGATATATTAACTTATTAATGAGAAGTGTAATATTAATTAAATATAAAGAAAAAATATTAATTAATTTTATAACAATTATAATAATTGTAACAATAATAAAATTTAATGTGGCATGCGAAATGTCGCCTAGTGTTACCTGAATGGAATTGCCCCTTTAGACTCAATATTAAGCATAAGATAACCCCAAGGTGTTGAAAATATTCCATTAAATATCCTTTACGGACTTTTAGCAGATTGCTGATGCCCGAAACTAAAGCCAGGTCAAGAATAAACAACGACACAACGATAGTGCAAAGGGCTAATCAAAAACAAATTAGTGTAATCCAACCACAAATTTATTTGTTAAAGATAAAGTGACGTTATGTATGCAGGGTTTAAACAGGTCAGGATGGTTTTCCTAAATTTTAAAGGCGCCAATAATGGCATATCAACTAAGATAGTTTGTTTTTCAATAGGAAGTGCGTTCTAAAGTAAATATACACTAGCATTTATTTTGTATTCATATTTATTTTTAAAGTGTTTTTAAACCATCTTTATACATCAAACTCTTTACCGCCCCCATAAAAAGCTTGTTGCAGAGACGCGCTTTAATGCCTACCTTCCGCGGCCCCTTACCTACGGCCGTCTCTTTTGAATTTCACTTAAGGGGGTGCTTACTGCTCTAATTCTCCCCTCTACCTACCCCCTCCAACGCTGGTGGGGGTTGGAGTTAGTGTAGGTCATCCCTTGTGTGTGTAAAAATTTTCATAGTCAGTAAGCGCTCATGCGCCAAAAGAAGTAGTTGCGGTATGACTTCTCTCGAATATCAGCACGATTTGGACTCGTCGTTACGATAATTTTGGACTAATTTTTTTGTGTTTTCAAATGTTGGCTGTGGATAAGGATATTTTTTTTGTTTGAGCTAAGACTGTGATTTTTTTTTTTTTTGAGTTCTGTGTAGGAACATGCCGCTACTTCCAGAGGAGTACGTTCCTAAAAGAGGTATATTAAAAAAATATTTCTTATTTTATATATTTTGGATTGGTTGCTGATAACACAATATTTACACTATATTCCACCAGACTGGGCGAAGGTTGTGATTTTATTGTTTTGTGTTGATATTAAGTTGATTACGTTATGGAACTTTTTGAATATTGAAATTCCTCCCCTTTTTAAATTGACACCGGCTGTGATCTGTTTTGTTATTTACCCTTAAACCATTTAAAAATTGCTGTAACCAAAGACATTTATAGTTTAAACTAAGTAAGTAAACTCCCAGAACAATGCTAAATTTTTGGTCATCATCAGTTTGGATGCTGGCTTGGCTGAATTTATGAACCGGCAAATTATACGTACTGTTTACGTGTGTACTCGATGGATACCCGCTTCATAAATTCCACGAAGCGAGCGTCCAAGCTGATGACCAAGTGCTGCGATGTTCTGGGTGTCTATAGTAAAACTATAATTGTCTTTGCTGTAACGAGATATTTTTTAATTTTTAACTATTATTTTAACTAATTATTTTTAATAAAGAATTGTCAGGTTTTAACATTAATATGATGTTCTATTAAATTATGGCTTAAATATTTACAACTTTTTCTTTTTGATATTGTATATGTATGAACAATATGTTTTTTTATGTGTTTTCCACCTTATTTTTTATTTTTATTAAATGAACAATTAGATCATAAAAAGGGACTACTGTCAAATAGTTAATAAAATATTTTTTTAATACTTTTAATACTATGGTTTATTTATTTTTTACGATTTATTTACTAAGGGTTTTACTTTAAAAAAAAAAAATACTGCAAATAGGTACCTTAGGTTTTAGAGATTAAAGGTTTTAACACATTTATTATTTTTCCGTTTTGCAGATGTTGATGAATTAGGAAGATTTAAGTAAAAAATCGATGTCTTTTATTTCTTAAATAATTCCCTAAATGAATACTTATTAAAACAAGCATATAATAAACTTTTCGATATCGTATGCCTATAGACAAGATAAGTGTGGCAAAATATTTATTTTAGGATTTATGAACATTGTAGTTTACATGTTTGTTTATTTTATATTTGTGCATTTAAAAGTCATCTCTTAAGTGAATTAACAAAGATGGATTCATAAAGTTTACGCTTTTTCTTTAGGGGATGCTGTAGCACGTTATATGAGCTAAAACGCGATTCCCTGCCGTTTTTAAATATTTGTTTGAGAAAAAGTTGTATATTGAAAAAGTTTCTTAAAATGATCCAAAGATTATCGGAAAGTTGGTTATTTTTACGGTTTTTGTAATTTTGGGAAATTTTATGTGTTAATTATTACCATTACCAAAAATCAATTAACTTTCCGATAATCTTTGGATCATTTTAGAAACTTTTCTCAAAACAAATATTTAAAAAACGGCAGCGAATCGCGTTTTAGCTAATTTAACTTGCTACGGTATCCTCTTAATGAAGTAGTTTAACTACACTAAAATGTATCAATTTTAAACGAAATATTGATAATTATACCCGTTATCATAAGGTAAACTACTTCATTTTACCACAATACAGAAAATGTTAAAGAAGTTACTTTTTCCACGACCGTTTAAAAAATTGCTGTTTTTTTAATCGTTAACAAGAAGTTAAATACTACTCCATTCTAGTACACTGTTAAAAAAAGTAACTTTTTTACACGTGACGTTTTTTTAACACTTCAGTGTTTTGTTTCAATGCCTACTACTATAAACTTAAATATCAATTTATGCAATGTAACAGTAAACGCGACATTAACTGAACCAAACCGTCAAGTTACCTTTGGTTTCGTCATTATTTCTTTTTAGTTCATGTGTCACTAGTTTTAAAATTTGACAGTTTGCCAACAAATTTACATAGAAATTCTTAAAAATTAATAGTAATAATGAATTTGGATGACTAACAAATTTATAGGGTTTTAGTATAATTTCTACAAAAAGTAAGTATTACATACAATTTTTAATATTAAATAATAAATGCATAGTTATGAAGAGGATAATTGTCTCTTAAAAAATAAGGAGGCTATGATTTTTTTGTTGCAATATAATGCTGTGCTGCAAAAATTAAAATTATTAGGTTTAGATAAATAAAACATGTATAAAATGGTATTTTGGAACTTTTATATACGGTCGTGGGAAAAAATATAGTATGTAACACATGCATAAGAAGTTGACTTTTTACTCATGGGATTCCCGCACTCGCCTAACGGCTCGTCACTTTATGCACTTGTTACATAAATTACCATTTTTTACCAGTTTGACGGGTTTTTCCCACAAATGCAACATTAACTAAGACATCAAGTTACCATAAATTCCGCCATTACTTCTTTATAATGTCATCGTGAATCTATCCAAACTGTAAAATTTTAGGTAATTTTCTAGGAACCTGCGGCAACCTGATGTTGACGAAATTTGGTATACGGGGGTTCTTTGAAGGCGCTGATCACAGGCAATCTGAAAGAATTTTTTGGCGGAAGCGTTTCGTTCTCGGAGATATTCATCATCAGACTTGAAATTTGAACTAAGCCTGTTTTCTACAATATTCCCCCTTCTTTTTGCACTTACAATTCTTTGATTTAAAGCTAAAGTGGCACAGAATATTTGCTTTTATTAACTTGGGTTGTAACTATCTATCAATCTATCAATCTGGCTGGCTATATAGCTGGAATCTTTGAGCCTAATTCTGAATCCAACTTCCAGCTATTCGATTTCTTTGAAACTTTGCACACGTATTAAGGAAACATGACAATGCAATAATCTGCAAACAGTATCCCGTTATCTTTTTTGGATCGCCAGGAAAAAAATTCCATTATATTATAAAAACAACACCTAGGATGCCATCTGTTGGCAACATTTCAAACTTTGCTATTAAATGAAGAAGAAATTTTTTTAGTTTTTACACAATTTGGTTAGTTGCACCATTGGTGTTCAATTTTTATGAACAATAAAAATTAATAAGTTCTTTTTACACAATAGGGTTAGTTGCACCATTGGTGTTCAATTTTTATGAACAATAACAGTTAATAAATGCCGTTAACACGCTTTTATTAACTTGGGTTGTAACTATCTGGCTATGTAACGGAATCTTTGAGCCTAATTTTAACCAACTTCCAGCTATTCGATTTCTTTGAAACTTTGCACACGTATTAAGGAAACATGACAATGCAATAATCTGCAAACAGTATCCGTTATCTTTTTTGGATCGCCAGGAAAAAAATTCCATTATATTATAAAAACAACACCTAGGTTGCCATCTGTTGGCAACATTTCAAACTTTGCTATTAAATGAAGAAGAAATTTTTAGTTGGTTGCAAATATATTGGCAACGGTCAAACATTGCCTGGATTGCCATCTGTTGGCAAAATTTCAAACTTTGCTACTTAATGAAGAAGAAATTTTTAGTGAGTTGCAATCTGTTGGAAAAATTTTAACAATTTGCCACTCTTGTTCATTAAAAAGAGTTTTTCGCCATTTTGTCAAGAGTAGCAGAAACTAAAAATGAAAAATAATTAATAGTTTAAAAACTAAAAAACACGCTTTTATATGCAACCGAACTAAAAATTAGAAAATAATTTTTCATTAAAAAAAATATTGTCATTTCATAGTAAAAAGCGTTGGGGTGATAAATATATTAAATGTTATAATTATTATATTTGCAAATATCTATGATGGAAAAGTTATGAAAAAATAGTAAAATGCACCTTACGCTTTTACTATGAAATGACAATATTTTTTAATGAAAAATTATTTTCTAATTTTTAGTTCGGTTGTGGCTTTTCTTGATAATGCGGCAACCATACATACACATAGGGCTTCATGGCACACTGGGATTGAAATGATTCAAAGTATAGCTCTGCAATTTAATGCAAAAATAATGTAAAATACGTAAAAAAACGGGGTTTTAAAAGGTGAAAATCAAATATTGTGTGCCACTTTAGCTTTAAATCAAGAATTGTGTGCAAAAAGAAGGGGGAATATTGTAAAAATAGGATTAGTTTAAAATTCAAGTCTGATGATAATATCTCAAGAACGAAACGTTTCCGCCAAAAATTCTTTCAGATTCGTGATCAGCGCCTCAAAAACCCCCGTATACCAAATTTTGTCAAAATCGGAAGCTGCCGCAGGTTCCTAGAAATTGATTACCTAAAATTTGACAGTTTATGGATAAATTGATGAAACATTATAAGATATTTTAATAATAATGGCCTCGACGCTGATACCGGAAATTGAAAATTTATAATATTTACACGGTCGTAGAGAAAATATAATATGCAACACAGCGAACATAACGAAACTTAGCATGGAGCTGTAACATGGCTAAAAATGTATGGAACAGATGAAAATAACACGACAAGTTCCTGATAAAGTTTTTCCGTTTGACCCCCTGCGGAGATATGATCCCCTAAGGGAGGCAGCTAGAAATCGATTTTCGTGAATAACTTTTAAAGCGCTCTCATGAATTGATAATATTTTAGTACGACATGCATACTAGTAAAGACCTCTTAAAATAGTGCCCTTGAAAGCATGTCGCTTCTTTAGTTTGCCAGGGACGGACTGGTTTTCGCATTATTGATAATATTTTTTTGCGCCTGTATGGTGAAGACACAAAAATATGTTTTTGGAGTAGTTTAAACCTTTGACTAAAAAAGGCACTTTTGTTTGACATCGATAAAATGAGCCGTTTTCAGTAAAAAAGTCTTTGTTTTTCTAATTCCTGACCTGCTACGGGGACTCAATACTGAATCAAAATTACAAATTACATCGAAATCACAATTCCATTCCATCAAATCTAAACAATTGCTGCGTTTGGCTTTTGTTCTCACATAAATGACACAATTGATTTGAGGTAATTGATATAATAATATTATAAATGTGGACTTTGCATCGGTTTTAAAATCGCAAAATTTCGGTAACTAGCTACGATATCCTATTCTTAATAGATATAGCCGCGAAAGTCGAATCAATTTTCAGGTATAGCCAAAGACAATTGTAGTTTCATTATAGACTCCCAGCACAATGCTAAATTTTTGGCATCAGTTTGGACGCTGGCTTGGCTGAATTTATGAAGCGGCAAATTATGTTTACGTGTGTACTCGATGGATACCCGCTTCATAAATTCCACGAAGCTGAGCGTCCAAGCTGATGACCAAAAATTTAACATTGTTCTGGGTGTCTATAGTAAAACTGCAATAATTGTCTTTGGTATAGCTCATATGAAAGTAAACGAAATCAAAACAGCAAAAAAGTGCTGTACCTGGCATCTTCTTTATGAAGCATAGACTTGCAGATAATTTTTCCTGTCTTTTTTTTAATAGCCAAATAAACACATAGAATGGTTAAGAGTCAGCGTTCCGAGTAATTTTATAGATCCACAAAACGTAAGTTCTTCGTTATTTAGGCATGAGCTGCAGGTACAACAAAACCTTCCTTTATTGCAGACTTTAAACGGAATCCATGATATCTCTCTCTCTATTTTTTTCTTGGTTTTGGTCCCTTCAGGTCCAATCCCCCACTCTCCCCCTTCCGGACTATGCTTTCCAGGGCTTCGTCGGCGGAAAATCTGGATAATCGAGCTCGTAGCTCCCAGAAATTCCAAAAAGAAAACCAACAATTCAACAATCGATGCAATGCATAAATTGTCGGCTGTCAAACCAAGATCTGCTACTGGTGTTACGTATAACCTTCACTTTCACTACTGACAGTTCCCTATGGCACGCCCATTTGAGAAATACCTCGTGTTCACCACCAAACAGGATACCATCAGCTTATAGGAATCTTCGCTCACAGCGCTTAGATCCAAAAGAAAGATGCCGTCAATTTAGCGTGAATCTTTCCTTGATCCCCGAAGGTAAAAACGTTCGTACGACCCTCTAGCCGCCACTCTGGGAAGAACTTTGTAGTCCTCTACGCACGTCCGCACTGTCCGGAGGTCAAACAAAGAGTGTGGAATCCATGATGATAATCTCTAAAAACACTTAATACTATGCACACACCGTAGATGTAAACACTCGTACTACAAGTGAAAATCTACATGTGCTTTTCTTCAATTTATCCTTTCCTTATTCTCCATATCAACTTGCCTCCCCTGGGCTACGGCTGGCGATGCCCTGACCTTTTGATCATAAGTATGTTTGACGTAAATCCTAATATTTTAGCATAAGAATATATCTGGTTTCTCTGAGTATCATTAATTATTAAACACCCTGTATATTAATCGATTTATTTACAATTTACCTATTGAATTAAAAGGGGTATGAACCATACACCTTCATTATACCTTTT
Source organism: Listronotus bonariensis (assembly GCA_014170235.1). NCBI lineage: Eukaryota > Metazoa > Arthropoda > Insecta > Coleoptera > Curculionidae > Listronotus > Listronotus bonariensis. Next base: position 101,936 of record JACEGR010001975.1, on the reverse strand, counting down.
ACTTTTATAAATCGATTGAAAAGATTATCAATTTTTTATTTAATAACTATGATTTAATGATTTTAATTATTTTTTTTTTTGACAACCTGTAACTCGTATATTAATTTTTTAAGGAGTATAACGATTTGAAGTATGTTACACTCAGTGTGTTACAAATTTTAATTAAAAACTAAACTAGATACAGATGAGTCATCGCGATGGTGATTGTAAACTAGTTCTTTTATGGTACCTCCTCATTTGCCGAGTTACTTAATTTAACAGAAAGGTAAAAAAAATTTGAAAGTGCACTTCTCTTAGACCGATAATAGATCTAATTTAATATTAATTTGGCGTTTAGGAAGCATTTTTAAATAATGGCGATTTAATCGTTTCAGTCTATAAAAAAATTCAAACTAGAGTGAGTGGTCTATTCTATGTATACTCCTTTTTTAAATGAAATATTAAAGTTAAGTTAACAACCCGTTTATATAAAAACTAGCGAATCCATGCCCACTTCGTTGGGCGTTAATATCTAAACTTTTTGTTTAATCATAGTATAATAAAGCCTATAACATTCCCTGAATTGGGTAGCTTTCTGATTGTAAAAGAATTTTTATGATAGGTTCAGTACTTCCGAAGATTAGCGGCTACAAACAAACAAACCCACAAACAAAGTTACAAACCTTTACCTCTTTATACAGGGTGTTCATTTAAAAACTTTCCACTCTAGGTTATCTTCGAAACGAGACAGATTTGAGAAAATCGCCGAAACACGTCAAGATATTTATTGAGGGAGGAACGTTTTTGACAAAAAATTGGACGGCGCCCCTTTAACCCCTTAACCACCAGGGCCACCACCCCAAAATTCTTAAATGAGAAGGCGGGTCGAGTGATACATCATTTTAAAGCTCCTGACAAGTACTTTATAACCCTAGAATATGAAGTCAATATCTTCACCTATTACAAAATGGCGGTACTTTAAAAATTACCTAAATACCTGATTTGGATGGTCATATTTCCGAAACTAATAAAGTTAGATGTACTTAATGTGGTATTTTCTTAAAGCTCATTTAAAGATCTTTTTAATGGTAAAATAATATACAGGGTTCTTAAATAAAAAAATATGTACTTTTTCTTCTACCCTGTATATTACTACCAGTATCACCATTAAAAGACCTTTAAAAGAGCTTTAAGAAAACACCACATTAGGTACATCTAACTTTATTAGTTTCGAAATATGGCCATCCAAATCAGGTATTTAGGTAATTTTTTATGGATGGTGGGAGGGGAGGATAACCATCTAAATGTTTTAAAAGTGTCCGTCGAAATGTGCAACTTAAGGTGGCGCCACAGTAGCAAGAGGAGATTTTTTAACCATGAGCATGAATTATTAGAATGAGATACAAAATGAAAAAGGACAGACAGATATAAAATAAAAAGGAAAGAAATACCAAAATCCCTCCACTGGCTACTGTGGCGCCATCCAATTTGCTACATTCCGATTGTTGTCTTTTCAACTTGTCCGCCATAAAAGATAGTTATCCTCCCCTCCACCATCCATATAATTTTTAAAGTAGGTACCGCCATTTTGTAATAGGTGTGATATTGACTTCATATTCTAGGGTTATAAAGTACTCGTCAGAAGCTTTAAATGATGTATCACTCGACCCGCCTTCTCATTTAAGAATTTTGGGGTGGTGGCCCTGGTGGTTAAGGGTTAAAGGGGCGCCGTCCAATTTTTTGTCAAAAACGTTCCCCCTCAATAAATATCTTGACGTGTTTAGCTGATTTTCTCAATCTGTTTTGAAGATAGTTGGTGGAAAGTTTTAAATATTACCCTTTCAAACACTAAAGAAGTTATTCATGGGGAGCAATATTTATCGAAATAATTATAACTCCTAAATTCTCAAATTGTTGACAAATTCGCTTTTACTGAATAATTTCCCATGGTTTGTCTACAAAGAAAAACGTATTAGCTTAATCAGATTTCTTTTACGAGGTTAAATACAGTATTTTTAAAAAAGTCCTGTAAGTCCAGTCCTGCTTAAATCTACTTGACTAAAATTGGCCAACCTAGAGGAAGTATATCTACCTACTAGCCTTCCAAAAATAAAAGAATAGGCGCAACAGATATAAAAAGTTATTATTCTTTAAGAGATGTGCAAGTTTAATTTGGCCCACCCTGTATTTAATATGTAAGAGGTAAGAGTTTGTAAAAGTTATTATTCTTTAGAAGTGTGCAAGTTTAATTTGGCCCACCCTGTATATTAATATATAAAGAGGTAAAGTTTGTAACTTTGTTTGTGGGTTTGTTTGGTCAGTATCTTCAAGTACTAAACCTACCATAGCGTGTAGAATACAATAGGTAGAGATTAAATAAATAATTCCGGCATGTTAACAAGGTGACAAACCGCACACTGCGTCGATGTGTAGACAAAAATACCAATTTAATATTTTCATAACAACTTAAATGTGTATTATGTGTATTAATGTATTTAATGTATAATAATAATACCATAAATAACGATGTGTGATAATTATTTTTTGCCGTCTTTACAAATAAAAACAGTTAAAGTAAAGTTTAGATGGCTAATTAACAAATGATTCTTTTTTTTTTCAACAGTTTGTTATTGGAACTTTTATAAGGTATTATTTTCCAAGATTTATTATTAGCCCCGTAATATAGTATAAATGACTGAACGCTTCGGTCTCTGCGCCCTTTATTTTAAAAACGGATAAGCGTGAAAAAAAAAGGGTTTAAAACAAAATTGTTGAAAATTACAAACCAAATGCTCTTTCAAATGGTGTATTGGTTGCCTATACCTATCTTTTATACTTTTTAAGTATATTCCGTTTTAACATATTTTTAGTCCAAATGTCTATTTAAATGTAAGTAGGCTGTGATATAGCTATGCCCTATTTACTAAGCCGTTATTGCAAAATGTAAATTTGTTGGAAAAAAAACACAAAATTAAAAGATTTTGTATTATCTGCCACTATTTTTAAAATTCACAGAAAAAACATTAGTTGCTTATAATGCTACTTCCAATAACAGTTATTTCAGCTGAATGTGGTAACGATAAAACTAGTGTTTTAAACAATCCTAATAATCGCCTAATAACCGACATTCTGTGACCTATAACTCGTTTCTTCCATTATCCATAATCGCTGTGTCAAATTTTTAGAGCAACTGTTAAGCCCATCAGATGGTTTCTCCTGGGATATTTTTCGGGATTAACTCTAGACCTTATCTGAAAGAAGCAATTAATTATTTTTAAACACATAAACACCTTACAAATAAATGAATTACCATATATTTTTTTATTTACACATTAAACGTGAAAATAAAATAATACTTATAAATTTTATATTTTGGCTGGTCTATCTTTTATTTTACTGGTTTCTTTTCCATAAAAGCTTGGCGTAATGGAAGCTCCTGCGGAAGGGTTATTTCGGAACGGAAGACAGGACTAATGAAGGGAGGAGATAAATGAGAAAAGGATAATGGCTCGCGACTGCGCTTCTTTTGCCAGGACTCCTGGGAGAGTCCCGGTCATTAATGATTCATTACACCAGGCCTATGTCTTATTAAAACGTTCTTGATGTGATTCTGAGAACTTTCGCGTTATTTTCAATGTAAAGTTATACTGTCAATAATATAGAGAGGTAGGAACATTGGTAATAGTTCGATATAGCGGTTTTCGCTATTATAAGAGATTTTCGAAAAATTCTTTTTCACGGCGTTTCTATAGGTCGATTATGACACAAATCTGTATGTGCGTTTTCCAAAATCCATTTCTATAATTTATTAATAATAAAAACATATTTACGGGACGGTGGAGTGAACAGGGGTGCTGGGTGGGGACGAAACAGTATAAATCCAACGTCAAACACAAGAAAAGATTAATATACTGCACTCGGGGCACATGAAATATGTAAATTAATTTTGAAAAGTATTAAATTTTTCGAAAAACTATCCCACACATATGAGATATCTCGTCCGCCATTAATTAAAGAAGGAAAATTCTCTTTGGTCAGCTGATAACATGAAGTTCGTCATTATAAAATGACATTCTTGATAGAAGCAGCGTTGCCAAACTTCTTATGAAGACTTAACACCAAGCCTATTTCGGGGATTATCCACCATTTCCATCAGAAACAATGGTATTTTTTGTAGAAATACCTCCTTCTTTATGTTTAGGTATTTTCCTTTTTTCTCTACAAATTATAATAGGAAGAAGGAATAACTTAATTTTTCATATGAATTTTGTCCTGTATCTTCGTTTTTAAGCTATTAACACTTTTTCACTTTATTTGGCAACATTGCAAGACATTTACAGTTTTATTGCAAACTCTTCTTTTATGCAGTGACAGTCATGGCGGGATTGTTGTACTATTATTTATTTTTAATTTTTTAAACAATTTTTTGGACATTTTTGTAAACAGAAAGTGCGGTGTGTACTGTAAAATACTGTTTTTGGGCGTTTAATGTAGGATTTCTACTGTTTCGTCCCCACCCAGCACCTCTGTTTACTCCACCGTCCCGTAAATATGTTTTTATGAATAATAAATTATAGAAATGGATTTTGGAAAACGCGCACACAGATTTGTGTCATAATCGACCTAGAGAAACGCCCTGAAAAAGAATTTTTCAAAAATCTCTTATAATAGCGAAAACCGCTATATCGAACCATTACCGGAACATTTTCGAAAAAGAATTTTAGGCCAGCTGATTTTTAATATGTTGTTCTCCTTCCTCTTTTGGATAGAGCAGGTGCTGTTATAACTAAAAATGTGAAAAATGACCAAGAGTAAAGTACCTTTATTTTTGAAAATAGGACGAAATCGTATAAGTTAATGTTGTTGAGAAATAAACTTTTATGTCAAAATTTAAAGTTAAAGACCTAAAGTAAAAAAAAATATTTTTTTCATTTTTTTACTAAAATTATTAAATTTTACTCTCTCTTGTCCATTATTTAATCTCATGCTTTAACTTTAAATTTTGACATAAAATTAAATTTTCTACAACATGGACTTATACAATTTTGTTCTATTTGTAAAAATAAAAGTAGTTAACTCCTGGGTATTTTTCATATTTTTAGTTATAACTCGCCCTGTATAATACCAAATGGAGTAAAATTTTTATTTATTAATTTTGGTCTATTCTACCAGTTTTTCAAAATTTCGTTTTAAAATTCAAAAATTCTTTCTTTACAAGGAACCTAACCCCAACTCATATTAAATGCTTTTGTTTAGAAGAAATTGATGGTAATGTAATGGCTTGCAAACGTCATTTTTGACGTAAAATTTAAAATAAGTCAAAAACGCTTAGACTTAGGTATAGAACATTATACATAAATTATGTTTAGAATTTTAAGCAGAATCTTAAAAATAAATAATATATAGGGTGTATCATTTAAAATAAGGAAGTTGATATTAACTTTCGGTATAACCGGAAGTGGTAAAGCTGTCAAAATATTTTAGTTGTATGTCCCCCACTTACTTTATAATGTTACCAAAATTTCAAAATTTTCCAAAGTGTACTTTTCGAGAAATCGATCGCAGCAGTTCCCGGTGGGACACCCTGTATATTTTTCATTATCCTTAAATTTTTTTTTCAAAAAATTACCCCGCTTGATAATGTCATAATGACGTTTTTTTAACTTTGTAGCCCTCCGCTTTCTTTACGTCAATCTCAAATTGTCAGATTAGTGAAATATACACTGTTTGGCATGTAATTAACTCACCTCATCTTAATCTGACGTGCTCGACAATTTCTGATGGATATATTTGGTTTTTTATGATCGGCCCTGTATACAGGGCTCATATTTGGTGAAGGTATTTTATCGGGTATAGTAAGACCCTTATTTATTTCTATTCGGAAAGCTGATGCCGCCAAGTACACAAAAAATGATAAAGTAAAGAAACCCTTTTGTGAACAATGATTTATAGCAGCAAAAAATATTCAACCCGACGACTACGCCACGCGTTGCAGGTTTTGGTGGTATGCACCAGAGGCGAAATAAGAGGATGTTTTTAAGTACGTGATACGTCTTTTCGCAATATTTTTATTTATTTATCTAAAAATATGTAATTAGGCTCTATCCCATTGCGGGCTATGTGCTTTCAAAAAGGTTTGTTAACTTTGTCATTTTTTGTATCAACTTGGCGGCATCACTTCCCCAGAATGAAATAAATATGGTCTTAACTATCCTCCGGTATATTAATCTGCCGCCGCTGTAGTAAATAACAAACTATAAAGTGCATATATATTAAGAATATTGTAATAGTTGAAAAGAAGCAGCATTATTTGCAAACTATTTTTCACGTGGGTGTATCATTAAAAAATAATTATTATCTAATATTACAGCTAAGGCCTTATTTAGAAAACTCAAAGTTCTCCCAAGTGCCTCACCCTACTGTATTAAAAAAATAATAACAATGACTAAGTAAATCATCCAGAAATAGAAACCATTTCGATTCGTAAAAGCAAATTAACTCAATAAAAATCCTAAACGAAGCAATTTCTGCGATATGCGATGCCTTTTTTGAATGCGAAGAACGATGATAGATCACCACACACTGTCAAAAATATTGAAAAATAGGAACGATTTATTCTGATAGATGGAACGGCGTGACACTATTGAGAATCCTAGCGCGATAACACAATGAAAATAAAATCCACACAACTGAATTTTGAATAGGAAAAACGTCGAGTCAGGCGCGTCAGCCATAAAATGCAGGAATTTTATTATTGTAAATAGTGAAAGAGGGCATCAATGAGCAACAGAGCAACGATATCTCTTGTTGGAATCGGCGATTTTCGATATAATCGGCAGGGGTGGAATAAACATTTTAATCGAAGAAAGTTTTTAGTGTGCGTGTGTATGTGTTTTTTTTAATTAGAATACATAAAGTAGCTCGTTTAAAAAAACTAAAAAACACGCTTTTATATGCAACCGAACTAAAAATTAGAAAATAATTTTTCATTAAAAAAATATTGTCATTTCATAGTAAAAAAGCGTGGGGTGCATTTTACTATTTTCATAACTTTTCCATCATAGATATTTGCAAATATAATAATTATAACATTTAATATATTTATCACCCCACGCTTTTTACTATGAAATGACAATATTTTTTTAATGAAAAATTATTTTCTAATTTTTAGTTCGGTTGCATATAAAAGCGTGTTTTTAGTTTTTAAACTATTAATTATTTTTCATTTTTAGTTTCTGCTACTCTTGACAAAATGGCGAAAAAATTTTTTAATGAACAAGAGTGGCAAATTTTAAAATTTTTCCAACAGATTGCAACTCACTAAAAATTTCTTCTTCATTAAGTAGCAAAGTTTGAAATTTTGCCAACAGATGGCAATCAGGCAATGTTTGGACCGTTGCCAATATATTGCAACCCACTAAAAATTTCTTCTTCATTTAATAGCAAAGTTTGAAATGTTGCCAACAGGTGGCAACCTAGGTGTTGTTTTTATATTTTTATAATATAAAGGAAAAATTTTTCCTGGCGATCCAAAAAAAGAATGTTAATTTTTATTAATTGCACATTATGTATTATGTATACATTACACATAATGTAATTTTATTATGGAATCCTTGAACTAATGGTGCAACTAACCCTATATTTTTATTGTTCATAAAAATTGAACACCCATGGTGCAACTAACCAAATTGTGTAAAAACTAAAAAATTTCTTCTTCATTTAATAGCAAAGTTTGAAATGTTGCCAACAGATGGCATCCTAGGTGTTGTTTTTATAATATAATGGAATTTTTTCCTGGCGATTCAAAAAAGATAACGGGATACTGTTTTTAGATTATTGCATCTTCATCGGTCCTTGACACGTGTGCAAAGTTTCAAAGAAATCGAATAGCTGGAAGTTGGTTAAAATTAGGCTCAAAGATTCCGTTACATAAAATGAAGTAGTTTATTTTTATAAAAGCGGTAAAAAAAAAATTTACTCTTGCAGAAAAATAATTTCTTTGTAATTATTATTATGTGCAAATATTTTATTACTTTAATCCTTATTGTTTTTATTAAACATTAAAAAGAATAATGGAAATTATTATATTCAAAAATTAAATCGTAAAGAGCAAAATACTAGTTTAGTCAGCATATGATCCAAAATGAAATAAATAATGACCTTGAAATAGGTAACATAACCTTTTTCTGATTGTATATTGCTTTAAAAAAAATGTATTTTTATATTTACATGTGTGCTTTGTTTCAATTTTATGTTTTGTTCACGTTGATTTTTTAGTATATTTAGCTCCGTTTAATCTTAAATTGCCCAAAAACAATTCGTGCCCGAAAAAAATAGTTCTGGGAAATTTACAGAAAAAAGTCTGTAAAATTTAACGAGTCTATAATCTTTGTAAAATTTACAAATAACATATGCTTTTTGCAACGAAAAGTTGTGTAAAAGCACATAATTTTTTTATAAATTTTGTTTATTTAAAACTTGTTAATGATTTATAACTTCAGGAACTATTTTTCTATAGATAGATAGATTTCTTTATAGATACTTTTACGGCTTCTGCTTCGACAAATTGTCCAGTATAGTCCCTCCTCTTGCAGCTCCCAACAGAGAGCTCATGGTGCCGCACGTATGCATCCCTATACGGTCCAACTGGACAGGCCCCGAACTTCCCATTTCGTTTTTTTCTTTTATCCCTAGAGTTTCTAGACTGTGGAACCTACTGCCAGCGGAGGTCTTTCCTTCTCCCCCAAATCTTCAAGTTTTTAAGTCCCGTGTTAACAAACTCCCTCTTACCTCGCTTGACACCCACGGTTCGTTAGTATTTAGGCTTTTAACCTTCGTGGATTCTCCAAAGATAAAAAAAATTACGATAACCTACTCCTTAAATATTTACTGATATGTAGATGTTGCATACTAAGCCTGTAACAATTACAGATTTAATATGTAAAATTTACAGAAATAACTTTACAGATATTAAGATATTAATCTGTAAAATTAACATATTTAGTTTGGTAAATTTTACATACGCATTAATTTAAAAATAAAAATTGATACATTTTATAGACTTTCCTGTAAATTTTACAGAATTGTTTATGAACTCCGACCCTGTATAAAATTGCATAAATAAAATACGTATGGTCATGATTCCGGCACGGGTGTGTATTTTCGTATTTTTCCTGAAAAACGACACAAAATAGGGTGTTTTAGAAACGGTAAGGGGTATTTTATAGACCCATCCGAGCGAACATAACACAACAACCAACGTCTTTGCTATTATGTATAAAATGTCTTAAGGTTCATTGTCAAACGTCTTAAGGGACGGGGTGTTTGGACACATTACGCCAGAGTGAAGATCAATAACGGGGGTGAAATGCCATATGTGCAATAGGTAAAGACAGCCATATATTTATATCGCGTTATTTACTTGAAAATATTCAAGTGGTACTTTAAAGCAAATCTTAAAATTGTTAGTTTTCGGTGGATTTTTGTTTGTTTAGAAAGAAAAGGATTTAAAGGACACATTATTATATTGTACAATACAATATCTTTTAAAAGAAATTATAATTGAAATTTATAGTAAAGATTAAAGGCTTTAGAATTGGCCAAAACTTCAAGTATCCAAAACGTATGTTTATTTTGTAAAAGTATAATGCATTTTAAAGAAAGAGTAGTATACCTATAATGTTCCTCGTTAAGGTTAGTTCAGAATAAATTTGCTCCAGCAATATATCCAGATGGTTAATTAATTACAGCTTATTACTACATGCAAATTCAAATTCCATTTAAATTTTTATACTTAGTTTAGGCTATAGATAAGCTTATTTTACACATTTACTTTTAAAGTTTATAACCTCAAATAATAACAATTATTTTTTAGTTCCAGATATTCTTAATACCAGAGACATGAAAATGGAAACAGAGGAAAGTCACATCAAGACATCTTTTCCCGCAGTGGGCTACCCTTCATTCCCCAATACCTCCATGTTTACTCCATCTCAACTTTTAATGGCTAGTCAAATAATGGCGGCATCTGGATTGTCAATGACGAATCCAGCTTTTTTCATCCTGGTATACTTCCTCTGGCTTGGCCAGCTAACTCGCCCCCATCACCACCCACCAGTACTGAACAACTTTCACCAGCTCAAAAATTAAGAAAAATAAGTCATAATAATAATAACAATGTGGTGTCAAGTAGTACCGCATTGGAAAGCAGAAAAATGAAGTGGAAACTTGAAGAAGAAACCACCACAACACTATCTCTTAATTCACCTACAAGTAGTATATCGCCTCCCTCGGGAGGTGAAATAAAGGAGGCGAATAGAGATAAACAATTTACCTGTGGGGTGTGCAATAGATCTTTCGGCTACAAACATGTCTTACAAAATCACGAGAGGACACACACCGGTGAAAAACCTTTTGAGTGTCCAGAGTGTCATAAAAGATTTACTAGAGATCATCATTTGAAGACTCATATGAGATTACATACAGGAGAAAGGCCGTATCGCTGTGAACATTGTGATAGGGAGTTTGTTCAAGTGGCAAATCTTAGAAGACATCTTAGAGTGCACACTGGAGAACGTCCGTACACATGTGGTCATTGTTCTGCAAAATTTTCGGACTCAAACCAGCTTAAAGCTCATACCCTGATTCACACAAACGAAAAACCTTTTTCGTGCGATAGGTGTCACAGTAGGTTCAGAAGAAGGCATCATTTAATGCACCATAAATGTGGGGTTGCCATACCGGAACAACCAATTACACCGGAACCAGAAGAATTTGGAAAGACGGAACTTGAAGATATTAGCAGACGACGAATTTTCCATCCACCTACCAGTCCAATTATTAGTTTGCCACTACAAGTTTCTCTTCCGGAGCAAACTGAACCGGAGGATTTAAGTATGAGCACTGGAATGACCTCAAACAGCAGTGGAGTTGGGTCTCCAATGTCTAGAAGTCATAGTTCCAAAGAAGATTGTGAAGAAGAGGATTTGGATCCTCACGAATCGACGACAATTTTCTTACAAAAACGACCTATGAGTCACTAGTCCAAAATTTTAAATTTATGGAATAAAAGAATATGATAAAAATTACTCTAGATATTTACCATATCTAGGATCAAAATAGATGCATTGTGACTGGTAATCCAATTTTCTGGCTTTCAAAGTCAATTTAATTTATGACCAGGAATTTTACTTTAGTTCGGTGAGATACGGGAAATTTTGTATAGTCAGGTATGCGAGTTCCTAGGAATTAGTTAGTTAAGATATTTTCCTATTTTTGTTTTTATTTTGTACATAGTATAGGACAAATTGGCCAAATCTTTATAAAAAAATTATTAACAATTATTAGGTAAATAGAAGTAAAACATAAATCAATTTTTTCTTGCCACATATACAAATGTGTTCTAAAGTTAATTAAGTTTTTATCTTTTCATTACTATACAGCAAAGTCGGTCTATATAAGGTCACGACATTCGGCCATATTGCTTTGATGTGTTATGACGTCACATCTCCCATTTTCCGGCCATGTTGTTCAGTGCCGTAGATATACAGTTTATCGTATTAGTAGATCAACCGTTTAGACAACAGTTTTTAATTGTTATTAAGTTGCAAATTCTTTTACTTTACATAAAAAACATTTGGAATTACATCTTTCAACAAATATCACTTCCAAAGCAATGCAAAATGAAATGCGCAAATTCTAGACGCCACTGGATTGATCATCAGCTTTGATTTTTACCCAGTCTTGCCAACTTTTCTCCGAGAAGTGCCCTTCCTTGCGTCCCCGACCTCGAACCGCCTAAAAGTTGAGGATATGTCGCAACCTTATAAATATAAAGTAACCTTGATATGTTTTATTAGATATGCAATTGGTAATCTTTTTTTTTGTAATTTGTAAAAAAATATTCTTCAATAAAGTTACTGCGTGGTTTATATAATACGAGTAGTAAGTTTACAGGGTATATAATAGAAATAAAAACCATTAAAAAAATAAAAAATAGTAAATCAAATTTTGTTTTGAAGAAATTTTAAATTCACTTTTGTCAACTTCAGGTTTGTTGGAAAGGTATTTAACAAGACCATAGAATTTTAAAAATATTAAATTTATTAAAAATAGTTTGCATGTTAGAGAACCCCGTTTAACCCTTAAAAATAAATTCAAATAAGTTTCTTATTTGTTCTACACTTACGGACTACACTGTATAAAAATATTACAAACACGATTAATAAAATGTGATTTTTTAATTACAGATAAAAAAAGTCGTGAGCCAGAAAAGTATATACTTTTCCTTAAAATTCTCCTAAATATACAGTGTGTCTACGTAAGTTCGCGTCATATCGGAAACTTTTTTATTATTAAATTTACGAAAAAAAATTCTTTAAGTTCTGCTTGGTTAAAAGCGTAAATTGCAACCATCAGATTTCAAATTATATCAGTCGTCTACGAGGTTTGTTAAAATTAAAAAATTAGTTGTATTTTTGTAAATATCGAAAATTGTTAAAAAAAAGATGTTAAGAATTGAAAATTACATTTAAATATGCACTATTGTTTATTTACACTTTTTTTCTACGAAAATCCAGAAAATTTAAGTTGTGCCAGCATTAGAGACATTTTGCACTTCTTATTTTGCAATTCCGTTGTGGTTAACGTTATTCTGAGTCTGCGCAGTATCGCAAACATGATCCGTTATCGTTATTAACCATACCGGACACCTTTAATTACGGATGAATACCGAAGAGCTTATCGTTATCGTTATCGTTATTGTTAAACTGCGTGGTTGTCGGATTGTAGAATTTTCATTATCAATTATTTAAGAAGGTTGACATTTTAATGCCGTATTAATTAAAATATCTTTGATACATAGGCTCTAATTAGCGAAAAGTCCATAGCAGTAAGAAAAATAAAATAGTGTAAAGAAATTAAAACGGACTTGCAATTTTAAGGATGTTTTAAATCAGTAATCTATTTACATGTTACAATCTGGCACACTTGCTTTTTATTCTACTACCAAACCTAACCTTACTTTTTGTGTTTTGCTTATACTGTATTGTTACATCTACTTTGAAAAACAAAATCAAGAGAATTATTTGCATATATTTAAATATCAATATATAACTTATGGAGAATAAAAATAAGTACTGATTTTTCATAAACTTTAAAATCGGTGAACCACAGGTAAAAATAAGGTTATTTGTCGAAAGCGCAGACGCAAGATACATTTATTCGAAGAGGCTGCAAAATCTCTGTCTAAAACTGCTGCTGTAATCGTTATGTTTACTAACGATAACCATAAGGAGGCCAAAAAACGTCTGTTATTTTAAGAGGTGCAAAATGTCTCTAATGTGCATTGTTCTTGTTCAAATAACAATAAATTTAAAGATGTTATTAAAAATTAACCCACAATGTTTATAATTATAAAATGTATTGAAGCAACGCACCGTATAAAGCTAACTTTTACAATTATCGCAGAAACAAAATAAAAGAAAATATTTAAAATTGCAAATTTGCATATTTAGGAGTAATTTTTGATTATAAACATTTTTTCTTTCTAACAGTTTTCGATATTAGCAAAAATACAGGTACTTTACTCTTGAGCAAAAATTACATTTTTAGCCAAATCTTGTAGATGACTGATAAAATTTAATATCTAAGGGTTTCTTTTCAGGTTTTGGACCATGCAAAACAGTTTTCTATATGTCGCCAACTTACTTAGACACACTGTAGGTATATTATTATTAAAATGCATATTTTTATAATGTTACTTTAAAGTTATTAAGGTGAAGTTAATAAATTCTAAAAATTTCTAATACGTTTTTAAAAATGACTAAAATACCAGCAAAAATACCAAAGTTTGGGTTTCTCATAAAACTTTCTTTTTATAAGTGCAATGCAAATTTTGTAAGCCAAAACGACGGTCGTTAAAAGTGTACAGTTATGTCATAGTACCCCATACCAGGCAATTTTTATGGTTAAACTGTCTTCTCTTTTGAAAATAGTAAATTTGCATTCTTCTTATTGCGGGTAACTAGAGCAATTGGCACCGGGTGCAATAAAAGAAAGGTCACAATCTTTAAGAACCCGTCAAAAGCTATTGTTATCGGAAAAATAAGTGGCAGTATGGTTTTTCGGACATTTAAATTTATTTGTAGGCAAAGCTGTTTATACGGGCAAATATTTTTGACTCCATGGTACAACGAATACCAGGTAGAATCTTGCGCATGACGTAAATCACGTGATCACCGCCTCTGACGTAGTAATGTGAAAAAATGTTGAAACCATACATTTCTATTTGTTTTTACCAGGTTTATTTGGCATTTTTACTCGCCTTTTGTTAGATTTTTGACTTTAAGACAAGTTAAAGTATAAATCATTTTTTTTTATGTTTTAACACATAAGTTCCGTTTATGAGGATGCCGTAGCACGTTAAATTAGCTAAAACGCGATTCGCTGCCGTTTTTAAATATTTGTTTTGAGAAAAAGTTGTACATAGAAAAGTTTCTTAAAATGATCCAAAGATTATCGGAAAGTTAATTGATTTTTGGTAATAATTAACACATTAAATTTCCTAAAATTACAAAACCGTAAAAATAAACAACTTTTCGATAATCTTTGGATCATTTTAAGAAACTTTTAAATACACAACTTTTTTCTTAAACAAATATTTAAAAACGGTAGCGAATCGGGTTTTAGCTCATTTAACGTGCTACGGCATCCCCTTAAGCAAATAAAAATATTTTACTAGTTAACATTAAATGTTATATTGTATTTGTAACAAATATTTTGCCATTTTTATGGCAATAGAAGTAATAATTATGAAAGCCTTAATATTAAAATATAAAGGAAGTAAGAGAGATTCGATAACAAAACGAAAAAAAAATAAAATGGTAATTTTGTGAAGTGTATTCAGAAAAATAACTTTAATTATACATTGTAAAGTAATACAGATTTTATCATTTTGTCTCAAAAATGTCAAAAAGTAAGAATTTTTTTAAAAAAAGGTCATTTAATATTTCAACAATGCTAAAATCACCCATTCGGAACACACGACATTATTATGGGTGTCATTATAAGCAATGAAATTAAATAAATCTAGTATATCAAGCAAACACGTTCTCTTAAATCATGTTAAAGCCAATTCTATTTAATATAATAAAAATTACTTAATATAAGACTACTATAACCGTCTCAGACATCAAATTTCGCAAGGAATCTTAAAATTTACGTCAAATTTAAACCAAAAAAATAATGGATCCTAATTGAAAGGGTCTTCAAGCGGCACAAAATAATGAGAAAATTTGAAGCCTTTTAGGGATAATGGCGCCCGGACAGTAATTAAAGTATTGGACCCTTGTCAATTTTGATGATACTCGAAAAACACGCCACACTTAGTGAATGCTATGGAAAGACACATAGATTTACATCGTAATATTTAAGCTTTTGATAAGGCATGACGTTGGAACAAATGTTAGGGTCTATTTTTTTAAATTTCCAGTTCCTTTCCGTAAAATGTATAGAAGGAACAGTTTAAAAATGTAAATTCGGTACTCTTTGATAAGAAAAAAATCACAAAAAATTTAAAGCAAATAAATCGGCATGCTTATCTTCGCGGTCGCCTTTGCTATATTTCTTTTATGATATGTTGGTTGATGCAGCTGGTCATCGCACTATGGGATAGAAATTAATTTTTTGGTCAAAATTCTGAAACTTACCAATCTCACTTAAAATGAGGTGCTTTTTACTGAAAAAAATATTATAAATTATTACAAATGCTTTTTGGAAACCTAAAACTTATTATATGTTATTATAAATTTACACCCGTCTTAACATTATTATTTTTTATTGTACAAAATAAACTAAAATGTCAGCTTGTTTGGTTAATTCGGTAGTATTCTAGTCAGTAATCCGATGATTATTATCTCATATGATATACAGGGTACGACATTAGGTATGATTTTCTTAAATGGAATAACCTGAATATTATATCACCACCAAAAAATCTCTTAAAATGCTAAAAAATACTGTATTTGATGTGTCTATCTCAATTAGTTTCGGAAATATGACCATCCAAATCTGAAAAATAATTTTAAATTATTCTTAAAAGCGTATTAGAGATACATCTTCGCAACTTTTCTTTATTTTTTAACGTATAAAATAAATAAAAAACACTGTTTTGTTGGGTAGATTCTGTAGAATCCAAATCTTTCATTAGAATGCTTTTATCTTTTAGGATATACAGTGTAGGACAAAACATATTAAATTTTAAAATGGAAAACCTTGTAAATTATAAAAAAATCTTTTATCTGTCATTACACTCAGAAGTACCAAAAAGTAGGAAAGCAATTGCAAGTACAAAAACTGATAAAGAAAAAGGTAAAAAAATCTTTCACAAAAGTAGCGAGAGTTCGCGAGACAGCATCGGAAACACAACAATAGCTCTTATTATTAAAACTCTTACTTTTTTTAGTAAACACGGCTAATAACAAACTAAGTAGATTAAATGTTGTATATTTATGTTAACTTAAAATACATTTTCAAGTTTCTTATTACCCCAATGGAAGTCGTCATATCCTTTTATAATTTTGCGTACATGTAGTTTGGAGTATCTACTTTGAAATACACAGCATGAGTCATTAAAATTTCAAAGTTGTTTTTGGCCAAAGTAATGGATTTCTATCCCATAGTGTATCGACGCGTCGCTGTAAAGGATAGCGGCGCCTTTCTATAATTGCAGGCGACCTTTTTTAAGTTTTTTGTATTATTTTCTAAAGGTACCGAATTTGCGCTTTTAAAATGTTCCTACTATATACGTACATATTTATTTTTCAAAATTTGATACTTCTCCGAAATAATAGTATATGAATAAAAATTATCTTTGTGGGCGTTGTAATATCAATACCGGTTAATATTTTTTAGTTAACTTTCTTGGAATTCTTTTTCTATGTTGTTTTATTTTTATGAAATTTATTTTTTCGAAAAATGTAGGAAACGCACTGATTTTACCAATTTTTTTCAGGAGTTTTAGGTATAACGCGAGTATATCATATTAAAATTTAAAATAAAGTACTTATTACTTGATAAAAATTCAGTTTGTAATTTGTCAAAAAAAAGTATTCTTTAAGATTTTGGACTATGTTGAAGTT
Source organism: Listronotus bonariensis (assembly GCA_014170235.1). Taxonomy (NCBI): domain Eukaryota; kingdom Metazoa; phylum Arthropoda; class Insecta; order Coleoptera; family Curculionidae; genus Listronotus; species Listronotus bonariensis. Next base: position 84,819 of record JACEGR010001975.1, on the reverse strand, counting down.
TAAAAAAAATAACGCAAACGTACGTAGACATACTGAATAGTAAATATCTAAATAAGCAGAAAATACCATTCTGGGAATATTTTGAAGATATTGATTTCTTACAAAGGAAAAAACAACTTTTCTGACCACAAACTAGAACATGTCGGTTATACATTTCAATGAAAATATGTAATTTCATCTATTGTAACAGCAATACCGTGGCATTAGAATTTGATCTATAAACTCTTTTCTATTCAACTCTATTATTTTTAAATACACAACCCGTTTTAAAACTAGTTTTTTCTATTCATAGACTACATTCTTATATTATTGCAAAGTATAATAGAATCGTTTGGCCATTTGACAATTTGTCCTATACGAAGTTTTTTTAACGGTTTTAAATGTATGCAATTTTTAAAAGGATACAGGGTCCAGTAAAAGTAACTATTGTAATTCCTAGCTTTTTTTAACATGTTAAACATTATTTAACGTAAAACTAAAATAAAATCCGAAATGAAAGGCATAATTAATATTTCTCTTTAAAAAATAAGAGAAAAAAATCCTTATAATTCGGGTTTTACTTATTTATACCACTGGATAATTTATGTATACTAGTTGTACATTGTTCAACACAGTATAAAAAGTTTAAATAACCATGCTGTATACTTTTTACTACCACAAGGTGCGGCAGAATGGACTCCCACATTTAGGTAGCAAATAAAAATTCTACTATAAAAAATAAAACTAGACTCTTTTTTTTCTAAAGAGCACATTTTAAGGTTGTTTTTAAGTATGTTTAAAAAATATCAAATTATATATAAGAATTCGCAACAGTATGTTGCATACTTAACTTTTGCAATATACAACTAGATGGCGCACTTTTACCTACCACCTTTAACCTCTCGATACCATGGCTGGTTGTTTTTAAATTTCTTGGTGAGATGGCACCGGTTGTCTATATTTGTTAGTTCTGGGATACAGAAAGAATATTTATAGTGAATCGGGGCATCATCAAGGTGTCTATCGACCTGAAGCGGCTATGACAAGTCTTAACGAAGACGAAACACGTGTCGCCGTCTTGGTCGGGCCCGGGGTATTCCATTTTCTTTTGGAGACTCGGTAATTTTTAAACAACCAACCATGGTAGCCGAATTCTTACAGGTTATTATTTATTTATTTATTTTTACAGTCATTAATGAGCCATATGCCCAAAGAACTTTACCTTTTATGAATGTATTTATATCAAGGCTCAAGAACCTTTCAGTTTTATATATATATATATATATATATATATATATATATATATATATATATATATATATATATATATATATATAATATATATATAATAATTATTTTGAGGACTAAAATATCCCTAAGAGGTGAATCAGGGTGCCCATGTACATTTTTAAAAATTTTCGGTTAACAAAAATGTTCAAAAAACTACTAAATTTTATTATTTTTTTCAAAAAAAAAATCATAAATAAAAAAGATAATATGTTCAATTTTATATTTTAAAATTGTTTTCATTCTTAAGAATTCTCCTTTTAAAAACCAATTGAAGGCATTTTTTGGATCATGCTTATAACAACAATATGTTGTGCTAATTTTGAGATGGTATATCTTTTTATAAATGTTTACTTGCCGGCATTCGCGTTAGACCGTCTCTTTTCCACACATTGCTTGTTTACGATTCGATTTGTCTGAACGTGTATGGGAAAGTATAACATATAAAAATTTTGCGTATATTATGTTTTTCCTAAGACCTATTTCTATTTTTAGACTTTGTTGCATACATTTAAAACCAATTTTTTATCCTTATGTAATTTGTTTTGTAAATAATTCTTAACATATCTGAAAAATGTGTAAATTTTTATTGTAAATGTGTGTTGTTTATTTTATTTCTAGAAATACTAATTGTAAATGGTGGCTGTTCAATGTATTGTTGAAAATATTTTATTTGTTGATGTAAATTTAAGAAAATATTGTACCAAATAAAGGTCCAAAATGAGATATTATCTAAGAACGATTTTTCCGCAATACTGTAACCCATAGACATTAAAACAATTCATGTTCCATATATATTTTTATATGTGCCATTTCGTTTAACATTGCTGAACAGTTTTAAAACATGTACTTAACTTTTCTGCAATCCACAATACTTATACAGGGTTATCACATTAATTATAAAGTTTAAAAATATATATACAGGGTGTCCGGGAAAATGTGATGTAAGAAATATCTCGCACACGTATGGAACAGATGAAAATAACACGATAAGTTCCTGTAAAATTTTTCCGTTTAAGCCACCCCTGCGGAGATATGATCCCCTAAAGGGGGCAGCTAGAAATCGATTTTTCGTGAATAACTTTTAAAGCGCTCTGTATAATTTGATAATATTTTAGTACGATGCATACTAGTAAAGACCTCTTAAAATAGTGCCCTTGAAACTTATGTCGCTTCTTTAGTTTGCCAGGGACGGACTAGTTTTCGCACATTCTTGATAATATTTTTACGCCCAGTATGGTGAAGACACAAAAAATATGTTTTTGGGTAGTTTAAACCTTTTGCTAAAAAAGGTACTCTTGTTTGACATCGATAAAATGAGCCGTTTTCGAGTAAAACATTATTTTAACAATAAGAGTTTATTTTTGCTACGAGAGGACTTCAATACTGAATCAAAAATTACAAATTACATCGAAAATAAAATATTGTATTATTAAACAAAAACAAACTCTTATTGTTAAAATAATTTTTTACTCGAAAACGGCTCATTTTATCGATGTCAAACAAGAGTACCTTTTTTAGCAAAAGGTTTAAACTACCCAAAACCATATTTTTGTGTCTTTACCATACAGGGCGTAAAAATATTATCAATAATGTGCGAAAACTAGTCCGTCCCTGGCAAACTAAAGAAGCGACATAAGTTTCAAGGGCACTATTTTAAGAGGTCTTTCATCTGTTCCATACGTGTGAGAGAGATTTCCCACATTTTCCCGGACACCCTGTATAACATGACCCAGATATTAAACCACAAATATATTGTAATTTGTCTTATTCTTTATAAAAAACTTATACAGGGTATAATTTAATTCATGGCTAAAACTACAGGGTATGATTCCTTAGATTATTTTAGGAAAAAAAGTTCATATAAACATATGTCATAAGCCTCTTAACTTTTAAGCTACAGCGTGTTAAAGTTTTAAGAAAAAATTGTTTCTTATAATAACTTTAAAACTGTGTAGAATATGTTCATGAAATTTGGCACAAACTAACTAACAACAAACACCCTGTAGCTTTAAAGTTAAGATGTTTAGAACATAATATGTTCATATTGTGACGTTGATTTTGAATACATATAGGGCCACTTTACGTCACTTGGGCAAATGTACCATATGAAACTATCTTCTTGGGACAATGAGACCGGTGAACCATCAAAACTAACTTTGCATTTTTTAGGACCAACTTAACTTATTGAACTAACTTAATTTGGTACGGGCATACCCCCACTAGGGGTAGCCCGTACGGGGGCTTAACTACAACTTTAACTTTATACTTGACTTCACTAACTACTTCTTATCTGATAAAAAAATCTCTTTTAATTTCTTTCTCTCTTCTTTAAATATCAAATTTTCCAGTGTTTGTTTTGCATTTTTCGCTACCCAGTTTGTTTAATGTTTTTATTTTATTATTATAAATGTAACCTAGAAAATTGTTTAATTTATACTTTTAAGACCTTGACACCTCACGTATATTTTTATGTAGCAAAATTCCCAATGTTAAGAAACCTAATTAAAATGTATACTTATTTTAAAATTCCCAAAAATGTATATTTTTAAAATTCCCAAAATGTATACTTTTTTTATACTAGTTGTTCACAATATAAACTTTTTTTCTAAAATAAGCTAAGGAATCATACTCTGCATGTTTAGCCATCAATTAAATAACCCTCTGTAATGTGTTCATTAAGTATAGGCACATATTTTCTTCCATCATTTTAGATTTAATAGGCAAATAGAAAACCATAAGTCAAAGAAATAAACCTGAAGCAAGAAGCTGTTTTCTAAGGTGCAAATAATTCAAAAATGTGTTTAAAACAAATTTCTCTAAAAATTTTGGATTTCAAACGATATTTTTATCTATGCTTGTTTGATGAAAAAATGTATGCTCTTACTTGGATGCAATATTGCATTGAAAATATATTAAAAATGTTTGATCAATTTCACCTAGAGGAATCAGCTTTAATTATACCAGAATATTATTTTTTTAACCAATGGTACAAAATGAAACCCTAATGTGATAAGATATTAACTAATTTTACTATTTCGAATAGGAGGCCTAATATCTGGGATATTCATGTTACTAATAAATATTTTAAATACAGGGTGGCCCACCATATTCGACACGGTCTGTAGCTAGATAACGATGGGGTTTTTAAAAAAGTAAATACTGAAACATATACAGGTCGGATAAGGCCACAGTATAAAATTATTTTACTCTGATACAGGATGTCTCAAAAAGTGTGACGTATCAAAGTTATATTTTTTAAATGGAACACCCTATATTTTATGACGGTTTTAGATTCTACATAAAAATAATTTAAGTTTGTTAATAGTACCAAGTGTCTAATTTTATTCGTTTTTGTGATATTTGATTTTTTTTAAAATGCAGGGGTGCAATTAAATTAATTTTATTTTAACAATATAAACTCTTTAAACTTTAAAATTTGTTACAAGATTAGAAGAAGTCTCCCTTATCATACGTAGGTTATATCCAGATCATAGATTATACAGGGTGATCAAAAAATAATTTCAATTTTTTAGAAAGTCAAATTGCAATATCTCTCTTATTTTAAATGGAATACCCTCTATTTTTTACACCACATGATGACAAACTAAATGCTTTTTCAAATGGTGTATAGGTTGTCTATACCTATTTTTTATACTTTTTAAGTAAATTCCGTTTTAACATATTTTTATTCCATTTCTTTTAAACTGACTAAAACACCAGTAATCAATAAATGGTCGTTGTTATTTTCTTAAGAAAAATATTAATGGCTGCTATGTCACAGCCAACTTTAATTTAAATAAAAATTTGGACTAAAAAATTTGTATAAACAGATTTTACTAAAAAAGCACAAAAGATAGGTATAGGCAACCTATACACCATATGAAAGAGTATTTTATTTGTCATCATGTGACGTAAAAAAATACAGGGTGTTCCATTTAAAATAAGAGAGATATGACTATTTGATTTTCTGAAAAATTGAAATTATTTTTGATCACCCTGTACACTATTTGATCTTGATTTGACCTACGTATGATATGGCAGACTTTTCTAATCTTGTTACACATTTTAAAGTTTAAAGTGTTAAAAGTGTTAAAGTATAATCAATTTAATTTTACCTCTGCATTTTTCAAAAAATCAAATATCACAAAAACGAATAAAATTAGACACTTAGTACTATAACCAAACTTGAGTTATTTTTAAAGTAGAATCTAAAACCGTCATAAAATATAGGGTGTTTCATTTAGAAAAATATAACTTTGATACGTCACACTTTTTGAGACACCCTGTATAGACTAAAATAATTTTATACTGTGGTCTTATCCGACCTGTATATGTTTCAGTATTTAATTTTTTAAAAACCCCATGGTTATCCAGCTACAGACCGTGTCGAATATGGTGGGCCACCCTGTATGTAATATGTTCTACAATTATTTTTGTAACTTAACGTATACGTCTTCACCTATCAATGTACCTAACAAGAGTATCTGCTTTTTGTATAAGAAACGGAAGACTGATTTTTTATTATAGATTTTCCTAAGAATATCAGATTTAAAAAAATATTGTACATAATATAAGGCAAAATGTTTTCCATTGTATAAATCAACTACCTCATTTAAGTACAAAGATATTCACGCTCTAAATGTTTAACGGTTTTCATCGGTGTAATTTTTAGGGATTCTAATCTCCTTAAATGTAAGATTTCCCAAAAAAATTAACTATTTGGTGTATTTTTTCGGAACTAACAATAATTGGATCAAAGATATTGTGTTTCATGAATCCACTAAATGTCTAATATTGTATACTGAGTGTTTAATCCTCAATACCCCTACACCAATGTGATCTCTCTCGATCTATTTATATGTGTAAAAATGTTATATGTGTTATTACAATCTCCACGTAATTTTATGATGTCAATAAACCTATTTTATTATTAAAAAATCGTTATTAAAAATTATTTTATGTGTTTAATTTTTCCTTTACCTTTCTTTCAACCCTAAATTCACTAAATAAATTAAGATAGGATGATGTTAATAATATTACTGGTGTGCGGTGATATTGATGTGGAATCTAATGTTCGTCCTATTTCCATGTTATCTACACTTTCTAAAGTAATCGAGAAAATAATTTTTAAAAGACTTTTCTTAAAAAGTATAAAATTTTATCTAAAGACCAATTTGGCTTCACAGACGATAAAGGCACTCATGATGCAATTTTTTCTTTGCTTCAGGAACTTTATTTGGGAATTAATGAGAGAGAGGCCGCTGCGGCAGTGTTTTGTGACCTGTCAAAAGCTCTTGACTGTGTTAGTCACGGGATTTTGCTGCGGAAGCTAGAGCGTTATGGTTTAAGAGACAATGTTTTGGAATGGTTTAGATCATATTTGAGCAATCGGGAGAAGATAGTGAGGGTCGCGGGAGGAACTTCTCCACTCCTTTTTCTGCTTTATTTTAATGATATAACAAAAACTAATATAAGTGGCTCATTAACTTTGTTTGCCGATGATACCTCTATATTTTGGCATGACACAGACACAGAGAGACTGCAAAGTCGATTTCCAATGATATTAAGATCATTAAAGAGTGGTGCGACTGTAACTTTCTCTCATTTAATATATCTAAAACAAACGTTTTACACTTTAACTGCACTTTGAGTGATGTTTATTTGGGTGATCAGCTAATAGAGACTAGCAAAAGTTTTAGGGTATTACCTTAGATAATAATCTAAAGTTTGAGAGTCATATTGAGAATTTGGCAGGAAGGCTAACCAGGGGTTGCTATGCCATTCGCATGACTTTTAGGGAACTGGGGTTATCGGTTTCTAAGCAAGTATATTTTGCTCTTGTGGAGTCTCATTTAAGGTATGGTTTGCCCTTTTGGGGTAGTTGCTCTAAAACTCTCTTTACTTCAATATTTTTAATTCAAAAGAGGGCTGTTAGATACTTGTGCAATGCTAGTTCTAGAGAGTCATGCAAGCCACTTTTTAGCAGACATAAAATATTAACTTTAACATGTTTGTATATTCTGGAGTCTGTTTGTTTAGTTTTTAAAAGACAGGAAGAATATAGAAGAGAGGAGACGCCATATAACACTAGAAACTCGTCATAATCTGGTGTTACCAATACCCTCTAGTACATTGGTGCGCAATTCTCTTCTGTACAATTCCAAAAAAAATGTTCAATCACTTACCTTTGTACATTAAATCTCTATCAAATTATAAAAAATTTAGGAATCACCTTAAAAACCTACTGTTGGGCAAGATTTATTATGATTTAAGTGAATATTTTTCTGACAGTTTTGAATTTTAAAATGTTTCTGTATTTTTGTATATATTTTTATGTATTTAGAATATTTTTTTGTGTGATTCTTAAAAGTTTATGAATTATGTGTTTTTGTGTGTTTTACTTGTAAATTATTTAATTATTAGTTTTTTTTTCTTTGTCAACAAGAACTATTTATTTTCTTAAGACAATAAAGAATATTTTGAATTTGAATTTGAACAAAACAAAAAAGTGGTATGTGCTGGGTATCGGACTAAAGATTTCCTGACATATTTTTTGCCGCTGAACACAAATCTGAAGTCAAAACTAGAAGTCAAACTGCAAAAAAACCGACTTGCGGGGGGCACTATCAATTTTTTTATTATTTGAAGGGGGTTATGTAGCACCTCATTTTTAAGGTCCTCCTTTGATACTCTATTGAATGCCACTTTGTTTTTGAAAATCGACCCAGCCATTCCAGACTTAACAACCATTTGAAATTTGGCTTAAATATTATACCAACAGTGCGGTTTTAATGGTATTGAAAACTAAAATTAAGCGACTTGGCGACGTTGCAGTTGTAAATTTAGAACATAATGACATTTCATAATCAAGTTTTGCTTTCTGTTGTTGCAGATAATATTCTATTTTTAAAATAATTTTTAGGATTTATGGGATGAATGTAATAAAAAATAAGAAAATAGTTAGTCTACAACTAGTGTTAAGCGTTTAAGTGGTCGCCATCATGGATTTCGTTAAAAATTCAGCAATGAAGCAAAACGTGCAAAGTCAGTTTTGGTTTATCTGCAGTTCTAGTCTAAATAACAAAGAACTTACGCTTTATAGCTTTTAAAAGTTTCTCGAAACACTGACTATTATCCTGCTTTGTGTTATTTAGGTTGATAGACAATGATGTCTAATATTTTGCGTGAAATCCAATCAGGTAATTTATGTAAATATTCTTCGCCAAATTGAATCCAGACAACCATTTTTATTAGCTGTTTGACCGAATTGTAACACTGTGCTCCTTAATTTGAATTCCCAATTGGCTTCTAAGTCTGGAACAGCTGGCCCGATTTTCAAAAACAAAGGGGCAGTAAATAGAGTATTAAAGGGGGTGCTACATAACCCTCCTTTTAATACAAAAAAAATTGCCAGTGCCCTCTTGCCCCCTGCAATTCGTTTTTGCAGTTTGTCCTCTAATTTTGACTTCAGGTTCGTGATCAGCGGCAAAGAAGATCAGAAAATCTTTGTCCGATACCCAGCACATACCACTTTTTTATTTTGTGGGCCTGTGTAATGGCCGATTCCACATCGTAAAATGTAATATGGTAATTATAAGCATAAGTTCGGATAGATTTCTTTCTTATCTTTGGAGAATTCACGAAGGCTAAAAGCCTAAATACTAACGTACCGTGGGTGTCTTAAGCGGGAAGGAAAGACCTCCGCGGGCACTAGTAAGTTTCACATTCTAGAAACTCTGAGGATAAAAGAAGGCGCTACTACACTACTGTGACACACACAGTAGTACGCAAGTAGTCCACTAGGAAGCTTCTACGGATGCCAACCACTCGCGCTGGCGAAACCTCAAGGAAACAAAATCTACGACGACGGCCGAATAGTCCAAAAGACATAAGTTTAGTTATCAAATATGATATTTTTGTAAAGCTATTTGGGCAATCTTTATAATGGCGATGATATAATATACAGGTTGTGGCATTTAAAAATATTATTCTTTTTGTCCTACCCTGTATATCTGCAGTATTATCCCAGTAAACTAATATTTTTGTTAATTTTGTAGAATAAAAGAGAAAAAAGATAAGGGGTGTGTTTCGTGATCGATTTTTGAATTACCCTGTATATTAGCTGCAATTATTTCCTTATACTTTAAAGCGATAAATTTCAATGATTCGTGAACATACAAATCTATGATTTTGGAATATAATTATTTAGTCAATTTAGTATCATTTTTATCATCACCAAAAATGGGACTCATGCAAAAAAACGAAAATTAAATTTTTGTTCACAGAATGCCCAGACGTTAATAGATCGGTTCGTTATATTAGTTTAATCCGAGTTTTGGGTTTAACCAAAAGCTTAAATTATTTTTTTCTAATATGACCCGGCCTGAGCAGATTCTTTGAAGTACCTACATAAATAATAATGAAATACTAAACCTTAATAGAATATCAGCCCCAATAAAATTAATGCTTTAATGCTTATAAAAGACGCCTGAAAAACATTTTATTCATCGTATCACGTATTCCTAATTATGCTTAAGTGAGGAGGTCTGTGCTCCCTTGGCTTCCTAAAGGATACCTAGGGTAGAGCGGGGCTAGTTGAGCATAGGGGTAAGTTGGGCAATTAAAATATCTCAAAAACTATCGACCGCACGCGGAAGCATTAAACTACACTACCACTAGTGGTGACGCGGCGATCGAGAAAAGTATCCGTGCACATTGTTTCTTTTGTGATTAAAAAGTAAAATAATTGCAAACCAAAATTTTATCTGTGACAGTTAAATGTATTCCGTCGTCAATCAGGTAAGTGTTAATCTTAAGTAAATTTATTGCAGTTTTAATATGTATAAAGAATTTGAATATAATTCCAACCGGTTTTTAGTAAATTTACTTTTCCTTTAAAATTTCAAGTTGGGGTTAGTTGAGCTACAGTTGCCCAACTAACCCCACGGTTTTAAGTATAAAATGTTTTTTGTTTATTTTTTTAGGATATGGACTTATAACAGTAAGACTATTAGACTCTGCTCAAGATTTAAAAAGGCTGCAACCCGAACTTTGTACAAACAACAAAGAAAACGAGCTGACCTATCTAACTTATAAATTTTCTCTGGAAATAGTTCGACCATACCCAAAAGCTGGTCCAAGAAAATTAGCCAAATTAAACAGAGAGAGAATAGCTGCAATTTTAACAGATGCAAAAGGCATTACAAGAGAAGCAAAATAAAACTGCTTAAAAAGTTTAAAAATCGAAGATGAATTCTTAGGTATTAAATTCAATAGTTAACCTAAGCTAGGTACGTTGCTGTTTTATTAATGAAATTTGTTGTTTTCTCACTGTAAGATTATAAATATAAAAGGAAAATTGTCAAAATGTATTTTTATTGTAAATGTATCAATATTCAAGCCATAATTTGACTATACTTTCTAAGTGTCCACTAACCCCATACCCTTGGTCAACTTACCCCACCTATGGGGTACGTTGGGCATACTTGACTATCTACATTAAAATAGATGTAGCTCCTAAACTCGGCTTATTAGAAAGAAATTACTATGGACACTATGAATAAGGGATACATTGCTAATCCATCAGTATGCATTATTCTCCATTAAGACTTATTTTTGAGGAGCTATAACCGATCAAGTGAAAAATTGCTCAACTAGCCCCGCCCTACCCTACACGAAAAAAAAATCTGGTAAATATTCATGCAATTGTAACCTACACAGATGCAATGTGTAGCACTATAGCCCTAAATACACGTTATAGTAAAAATCGCTCCGTTTTTGTAGCAAATTATGTGCAGCAGTATATAATACTTTTGTAGCAGAACTTCATGTTACCGTTTTCAATACTACTATAATGTAGTCAAGATTCATATTTGGTTACTGTTGTTAGCTATTATCATTCACTTCCAAAACTTTAGGACTCGTTGATTTTTATAACAGAAAATTAATGACAAAAATTACACTTAGAACGTCAATAATAAATATATTTAAAATAATTTTTGCGCTACACTTATATACTACACAACGCCTCTCCGGCCTTCTATTTGTGATACATCCTGTATATTATATGATAATTTTAAAATATGCAGGATTTCATATCATCGTATCTGAACAAAGGAAAAAGTAACAAATAATTAGGAGCAGGTAAAGGGGGTTTAAGCCTAAAAATAAACCGCACTTTTGCACTTTTACCGCCAATGATTTGGCAAATTGCAAATATCAACACTATCATTGTTAGGTAAAGGGTTTCTTTTATAGTGTTAAAATAGCGTCTGGCACCAGGGGCGGCCTGAAATAATCAAAACGGTCTGAAGACGTGGGTTAGCAGACACCAACAAAATTTATATTTTTAAATAACATATAAGAAATAGTATAGTTACATTACAAGTGTGGAAAATGACTAATTTCACACGAGTGGGAATATTGTAACACGAGGCGTTAGCCGAGTGCGACAAACCCACGAGTGTAAGAAAGTCATTTTCACACGAGTACTGTACACTATTTTCCCTACGACCACAAATTATTCACCAAAAAAAAAAGTTTGTCTTTACAGAAAAAATAAAAAACAATTGAGAACTTTGCAGCACTAGGGTGATTTTTACTTTGTCACACTAGTGTGAAATGTACTTTTCTTCACTGCTATATTATACTGTTTTGACAATATTTTTACATCGAAAATCATCTACCTAGAAGCATTATATAACTTTTATCATTTTGGAATTTAAAAAGGCCCTCACTTAATAAAAATTGTATGGTATGGTTAGGTAATAAACGGTAATAGTTTAATACGGTTTTCTACTATTTTAAGGATTTTTAAAAATTATTGATACTTACATATTCACACACACTCTTCTAAATAAAACGTAAATGGCGCATATCCAAAGTATTCCGATTTTTAAAAAATATCAGTAAACAAACTTACGGGACCGGGGAGTAAAAAGGGGTGCTGGGTGGGTTAAAATTGGTAAAATGAGTTAATGAAACAGAACATCACATGTAAAATTAAGTAAAAACTACATTTTTTCTCATATTTTTGAGAAAAAATATAAAAAATTTGAAAATTGTAAATGCATAAAATAAAGTCCTAAAAGTAAGAAAAAAACGACTACTAAACGTCCGTTATACCATGCAAAATATGGAAAGCATTTGGCAACGTCGGAAGGGTCTGATTCTATTTATGAATGCATAAAAGAAAGTGGATTCATAAAGTGTGTACCAGCGCCAGGTAATTAAGGAATAAAAAAAAAAGATTTAACTAGTTGTTTGAGTACACGAAGACAGAGAGAAAGGAATGTGATCTATAGGAGTTTTCTCTCTGGGGCTTTAGGTCGAACGGTCAAGCAAGGCAAGTCTGCCTCTATAATGTGCTTGCTCAAAGGTAGGAGGAATATTTTTAATTTGATCTACTTACCTGACAACCCTGTGCCACTGAGCGAGCAGTGAAAATTGTTTTTTGTGGTTATGTCTATTTTTGTTTATGTTTTTATTTTTTCGGAAATTTTATTATTACTCTTTTTAATATTAGAAGAAAGCTTATACTGTGTAGTAACTTAACGTTAATAAGATGATTTACGCTAATTTGAGTTCTACTGTTTGAGGTAAGTAAAAAGTTTTTTTTTACTGTCACTACAATAAATATGTCACTTGCAAAACCAATAGCAGTTTTTAGAATGACATCATAATATATATCACACCAGTGTTGTAAAGGACGGAGGTAAACGGAGCGCGAAAATATCTCTTTTACCTGCACGCCTGTAAGGTTACGTTTATACGAGTATCATAGGTATATGGGGCGCCAGCCCTTCCCGAGAAGGGGTATGGGTCACTGGAAAAACTTGTGAATAAATATAGGTTAAAAGAAATAAGTAGACTACATTTTGTAAAATATACTTCGTATTTGTCAAGTGTATAATATGTAAATATTTTTTGATGCAATAAATGTTTCGTAATTAATAAAATTTTTAAAAATAGACCAACATTTTATTTCGATACCTTTACTTTAAAGAAAACATTTGCGCCCCGTTTACCTATACGATTTTATTGACCCCAAGATCCCTGCGCCCCATTTGTCTGTTCAATAAAACTTTAGTGAAGGCCTTGCGCCCCGTTTACCACCGCCGGTTGTAAAGTACTTTGCAACACTAGTGTGATATAAGGCATTTTCTATGCATGAAACCAGTGTGCTATTTGCTATTTTCACAAGTGGTCGTAGGAAATAGTATATTACATTACAAGTGTGGAAAATGACTAATTTCACACGAGTGGAAATATTGTAGCACGAGGCGTTAGCCAAGTGCGACAAACCCACGAGTGTAAGAAAGTCATTTTCACACGAGTACTGTACACTATTTTTCCTACGACCACAAATTATTCACCGAAAAAAAAAAGTTTGTCTTTACAGAAAAAATAAAAAACAATTGAGAACTTTGCAACACTAGGGTGATTTTTACTTTGTAACACTAGTGTGATATGTACTTTTCCTCACTGCTATATTATAGGTACTGTTTTGACAATATTTTTACATCGAAAATCACCTACCTAGAAGCATTATATAACTTTTATCATTTTGGAATTTAAAAAGGGCCTCACTTAATAAGAATTGTATGGTTTGGGTTAGGTAATAACGGTAATAGTTTAATACCGTTTTCTACTATTTTAAGGGTTTTTAAAAATTATTGATGCTTACATAACTCTTTTAAATAAAACGTAAGTGGCGCATATCCAAAATATTCCGTTTTTTTAAATATCAGTAAACAAACTTACGGGACCGGGAGTAAAAAGGGGGTGCTGGGTGGGATAAAATTGGTAAAACGAGTTAATGAAACTGAACATCACATGTAAAATTAAGTAAAAATTACATTTTTTTCTCATATTTTTGATAAAAAATATGAAAATTGTAAATGCATAACCTAAAGTCCTAAAAGTACGAAAAAATACTACTAAAAGTCCGTTATACCATGCAAAATATGGAAAGCATTTGGTCGGGTCTGATTCTATTTATGAATGGATAAAAGAAAGTGGATTCATAAAGTGCGTATTAGTCTCAGGTTTAATTAAGGGATTAAAAAAAAAAAAGATTTAACTAGTTGTTTGAGTACACGAAGACAGAGAGAAAGGAATTTGATCTATAGGAGTTTTTCTCTGGACTTTAGGTCGAACGGTCAAGCGGCAAGGCTGCCTCTATTAAGTGCGTGCTCAAAGGTAGGAGAAAGATTTTTAATTTGATCTACTTACCTGACAACACTTGGTGTATTCCTTTTATACTCCAGAACCGCCCGGAACGACACCATTAGTGTTCCTTTTACAATTTTTTGACATTTTTTCATGTTGTAGTACCGTTCTTGACACTATTGACAGTTCAGAGAACGGTTTAGAACGGTTCTACAAGGTAAAAGGAATACACTAACTGTGTCACTGAGCGAGCAGTCAGTGAAAGTTGTTTTTTGTGGTTATGTCTATTTTTGTTTGTTTTTATTTTTTCGGAAATTTTATTATTACTCTTTTTAATATTAGAAGAAAGCTTATATTGTGTAGTAACTTAACGTTAATAAGATGATTTTCGCTAATTGGGGTTCTACTGTTAAGTGACAGTAAAAAGTTTTTTTACTGTCACTACAATAAATATGTCACTTGGAAAACCAATAGCAATTTTTAGAATGACATCATAATATATATCACACGAGTGTTGTAAAGTACTTTGCAACACTAGTGTGATATAACGCATTTTCTATGCATGAAACCAGTGTGCTATTTGCTATTTTCACAAGTGGTCGTAGGAAAAATATTATATCAAGTATTCGAATACTTTTTTCTTCCAAGTATTCAAATATTGAGTATTCGAATACTTTCTTTTTCCGATATTCGTATTCGAATACCGATTTTCAATATTCTGCCCAACTCTGATACCCGGCTAGGTCAACGAAAAGACGCCACCCTGTACAAAAATCCTAATACTACCTATGATGATAAGCCGCTCTGCCCAACCCCTTAATAATGATATTTGTAAACATCTTTTAAACCAACTTCTATAAAATATTTTATTGCAAAATTTATGACACAGTTGCAGAATGGTAGAAAGGTCAAATTCATGGAAGCAGTATTGGGTAATATACCTGATAGGGAAATCGGTAAAAATTCGTACCTATTTAAATTTTTATTGGATCATATTTTTATTACAATAGTATAAAATATGTTAGTTAGGATTTTGCAGGTAAACCTATTTTACCCTATCCATTAAATATTTTACTTTAACCTTTCAGCGGGCGCGTAGCGTCACTGTGTACCAAGATCGTTTGACTAGGTAAGGTTGCCTCATTACGTCACATATGTACCGCACTGCTGATTCCTTGGCGCAACAAGGATGTCTAGACGGATAATACTATGAGGGCGAAAGAGCGCAATATACAATATTTAAAAATCAGCTAGAATAATCATTTTAAATAAATTTATTAACAGGAAATAAAGAAATTACGGTAACAACTGGAATTAACAGTATTTAAAAGTATTTCTCTAATATTGACAAAAAACACAAACTACACTGTTAAAATCTTCATTAAATAATGAGCAAAATACATATGTGACGTATGGTCCGCCATGTTGCAAGGCTTACGAGGCAACCTTACCCAGTCAAACGATCTTGACTGCGTACCGCTTTTTAGTAATTTTCTTATATTACCCAATTATTCTGTTTTACGCATAATAATTGCCCATTTGGACACTCTCAAATGACATAGTTAGATAGTTATTGGCATTGCTGTAGCATTTTTAAAGGTTTGTGGTAATATAAATTTCTACCTTAATGTAATGAAAGTAAGATTGCGGTATTTCTTACCGCATCGCGCCCGATCGAGTAAGTATTTTTTGATTTTGGCAGCATTGGTCTAATGTTAGTCTTTAAGACAAAGTGACTATAGAATCTTATTTATTTAAAAAATAATATAAAGGTTTACTATACAGGGAGTCAACAAACAAAACGCTGATTTAGATAATTTAGACTACACGACATACTAGAGTTTCTATTTAAATACAAAAAATTAGATAAAATATCCAGCAAAGAGAGTCAAAATTCGAAACATCTTTTTCTAAAAAAAATTTGATACTTTGAAAACTAAAAGTATCTACCTTCTTTCCCCTTGAACCAACGTCATAGTTTTTGAGGTATTTTAATTGTCACAAATTTAATATCTGATGATCGCATTTTAGCTTTTAGACCATGCAAAACTTTTTATAAGGAATAACTTCTTTTTGTAAAATGAATAAAAAAAGTTTTCCATATGGTAACTTAAGTAGACACACTGTACCAATTTTTTTTTATCTTTGGACAAACTACGAAGGCTAAAAGCCTAAATACTAACGTACCGTGGGTGTCTTAAGCGAGGTAAGAGGGAGTTGTTGACACGGGACTTGAATAGTTAAAGATTTGGGGGAAAGGAAAGACCTTAGCGGGCAGCAGGGTTCCCATTCTAGAAACTCTCTCCGAAACCGAAACCGAATTTTCGGCCATGGCTTCAGTTATGGCCGAAGCAGAAACCGAAACTCACGTGGTCAAGTATAAAATACCTTAAAATACTGAAATTTGGGGCGTATATATACTTCTTTCGATGGGGGGTTTCAAAAAATTTTGAACATCAAAAAGGCCTTGCTTTTCAACATCATTCCATTTTATTCATTTTTATACAGGTTGATTCAAAAATCAATCACAAATCTTAGGGGGTGATTCTACTTGATAAAATATGGGTAGAGCTTCATATATTTTTTTTCAAAATGTCATTCGTTTTCGAGTTACAAGCCGTCAAAGTTCAATTTTTATTTTGTTTTTATCGCCATATTGCATTTATTTTTTTAACCAATCCAGTTGATATTTGGCACACAAATCGAGCTTTGCAGATTTCAAAATTTTAAGACACAAGTATTTTTTTAAATACCGCCAGAGGGTACTTAACGTAAAACTTAAAATTTATTTACATCATAACTTTTTTATTTTAACAGATATTGCAAAGCCGGGGCGCCATTTTATAGACAATCAAAAACCTAAAAAATAAGGTACTGTTTGTGAAAGTCGATTAACCTGACCGTTTAGGCACAAATAAACCTTAAAGTTTTCATCAATTTCAATCAAATTACCTACATACATACAACGTGTCCAGTAACTCAACCGACAAACTTAACCAAACGATTCTACAAAATATAAGAAAAAAACTTCATATAAACATATGTCCTAAACGTCTTAGTTTTTGAACTACGATGTGTCAAATATTTAAAAAAAACTTGTTTTTTAATTTTTAACACTCCATAGTTCAAAAACTAAGACGTTTTTTGAACTACGATGTGTCAAATATTTAAAAAAAACTTGTTTTTTAATTTTTAACACTCCATAGTTCAAAAACTAAGACGTTTAGGACACATGTTTATGTAAAGTTTTTTCTTATTTTTGTAGAATCGTTTGGTTAAGTTTGTCGGTTGAGTTACTGGACACCCTGTATGTATGTAGGTAATTTGATTGAAATTGATGAAAACTTTGATGTCTATTGTTGCCTAAACGGTAAGGTTTATCGACTTTAAGAGAGAGTACGTTATTTTTAAGTTTTTGATTGTCAATAAAATGGCGCCCCAGCTTTGCCATATCTGTCAAAATAAAAGTTATGATGTAAATAAATTTTAAGTTTTAGGTAAAGTGCCCACTGGCGGTATTTAAAAAAAGTACTTGTGTCTTAAAATTTCAGAATCTGCAAAGCTCGATTTGTGTGCCAAATACCAACTGGATTGGTTAAAAATAAATGCAATATGGAAAAAAAACAAAGTAAAAATTGAACTTTGACGGCTTGTAACTGGAAAACGAATGACATTTTGAAAAAAACTTATATGAAGCTCTACTCTATTTTGTCAAGAAGAATCACCCCTTAAGTTTCGTGATCGATTTTTGAATCACCCTGTATATTTTTAAATTAAGATAGCGTTGCTGCTAGCGCACGACTACTTCCAAAATCAGTTTTGATTTCGGTCAATTTAACCAGAACTAACCACATTTTATATTATCGGTTTAAAAAATACAAAAAAGTTTTGAATAAAACGAGCCAGAAAACTAGTTTAAAAAAAAAAAAGATAATTTTTAGAATATTATGGTTTTACTTGGGCAGCCGCCCCTTCGCCAAATCTAAATTCTGGTTACTCCAGTACATTTAATCGATAATAAATTTTAATTATACCATTTTTCTGCATATTTTTTTTGTTTTTTAATTAGATTTAAAACGGGTCCTTTTGAACTTTTTTTTTAATAATCATTATTTTGCTATAATTAAGTATCAGAATATTGAAATTTCGATGAAAACGAATTTAAAATCAGCCTGTTATTTTTATGTTCGATAAAAGAAATAAGGGGCATTTTGATTAAAATTCTTTGCAGAACTTGCTTGGTGGAATTTAATATACCGTCGATGTACAACAATTTGGACAATGTAGTAATATACACTTTGGAAGTGTTTGTCGTATCCGTAGGCAATTTAATTTATTTTTTACGTTTTTTAATTTTTATAAGTTGTTTATAATAAAAAATCATAAAATTATACCGTTTTGCTTAAAATCGTGAAACACCTAAACATTATGGAAAATTGTATTTTTAATTTGGAAGACTTTGCAAACATGTTGAGTATAAAGTTTAGGTGCATATTCCTATTTTAAATTATAACAATTTGTTTTTAAATAGTAAATATTTAAATTTATTTCTAAATTTTAGTATCTCCTACTTTTTCTACATTACGGATAAAAAGAAAAATACTTTGTCTATACTTTTTAGGTTTTACCGACTGTCAATTTCTAAATTTATACCACCTTATCTTCTTTACTTTATGGTTTCAAAATAAATAAAAATTATAAATATTTTATGTTAATTCAATAGATTTTGAATTAGTTATCAATTTTGTTATTATCTCTTAAACCATACAAAGTGTGATCAAAAATATATATTTTTTTACAACACAACCTGGATTATTGTATCATCATTAAAAAGAGTTAAAAATCTTAAAAATACCACGTTTAATATATGTGTAAATATATAAATATATATATATATATATATATATATATATATATATATATAGTTTAGATGTGGTTTTCTTTCTTTGCCTTCTATATGTATATTGTTTTATTATTTAATATTCTTGGTATTGAAGGCCAGAAAAAACAAAATTTTCTTTATAAAATACTATTTTAATTTTAACGTTTCGGCTCTCGGTATGAGGCCTTCATCAGAAGTTATTAGATAGAAATTTCCATGTCCAGTCAGTGTTAAAATTTAACATAATCACAACATTTTTGGAAGATCACATAAAGGATTTTAGTATACATATATTACACACATAGCGACACAATTTTAAAATTTATTAATAAAGGGCAGCAGCCGTTATGACTATTATTTTTGTTTTTTTTTATAAATTTATTATATATTATATTAAAAAAACAAAAATAATAATCCAAATTTAAGTTAGTTAGCTAGTAAAAAATACGAAATACAAGGTGTCCGGAAAGGTGAGGTCAAAAATGATAGGAGTGATAGAGTGAGCCAAAATAATGTTACCTAGTTCAATTATCAGAATACCCAGATGCGGAACTAAGCGTGTTCGTTGAAATCTGTCACCACTATCGTCCCTCCCACTGCGTAGTGGATATACACCCCATGATTTAGTACGTGACCTAATGCTCATCTAGGTGTCAGTTAGTCCCATACTTTTGTTGGTATAGAACGTGAGCATAAGTTAGTTTATTGTGTTTAGTTGTTTGTGAACTTTTATATTTTTTATGATTAAAATGTTAGTATAGTGTCTTGTTAAATTTTTTTACCGTTTAATATGGGATATAAATGTGTATATTTATTCTGTTCCTCCATCACCGGGAGCGGATCACTTTTGGATTCCCAAAGGACCACTATTTTTTAAGACTATTTAACATAAATACAAAGCTTTTACAAAATACTAAGACATGTTACTAAAGTTATTGATATTAATCAGTATGTGCCTAAACACACGAAAATATTTTTTTATTTATAGCCGCACTGCCATTTAAAAGGCTATATTTCAAATTTAAAAAATCAGGTGTTTTTTCAGTATTTAAAAAAATTACATACTTTCAAATAAAAAAATAAATCAATTAGGTTTGGTTATTACTAAGGCAACATCTGCATTGCATTAAAAGATTGCGTCGGGGTTTCTTTAGAAACTTGTGTTACTCTGCTTTCAATTATTCTGTTTCAATCCCTGTTACACAAAACTTTTTAATACACAATTAAGCTAAAAAACGGAATACCATTAATTAATTTAATAAGCAGTTTTTAGGCAAGGTTTTTTTAAATGGCTTTTTGTTAAAATTCTAAACCCCCATTAGTTTAATCGTTTTTAAAAATATTTTGTGCAACCAGGTATAGACATTTTATTACAGGTTGATCCAAACGTGACATTTACTAACAATATTTTACCCTTCAAAGAATGGGTAAAATTTTTAGTTTGTTATATTTTTTAATAAAGAAATATTTAAATTCCTAATTAGTGTATTATTCTTTTGTTCCGTTTTCCACACATAAAAAAAGCTGCATAATTAATTACTATAAAAGTCTATCTCTCCTTAGCGCCTTGGTGCGGTTTAACCTTTTACAAATTAAAAATAATACGATCCATACATTGGTGCAGATGTTCCATTTATTCTTTCTCAAGGTCATAGAAACAAGTAAGCGTAGTTTGCCGCACTTTCGCATCTGTATATTCTGATAATTTGTGTTCAAAGTTGGTTTAAAAAAATATTTCAGTTATAACTTTTGAACAGTTGTCACAGTACCTATGATATTTGGGCTAATGAATAACCTCACAATAATTCTTCTTTTCATAAGTAAACGTCTGTTCAGTAACTCGGAATTATACAGGGTGCGACGATTTTTTCCTAATGAATGCATTTTTAACAGTGTTAACAAATCCGACATTTTGCTTTGACCGTTTAATTTCTCTATCAGATTTATACAAAATAATTATTATATTTTATTTTTTCTTGTGTTTAAAAGACTACATTTTCTGATTCGAAATGAGGCGTACCTTGACTCTAATCAATAAATTTTGTGCTATTAAAAATACGTGTTAAAGCACATTATTAAATTTATGGGATGGTCCGCTTTGGTCTCAATGCCAAAAATCTTTAATAAATCTGCATACCATTATATACCAAAAAGTTATCTCAAATAAAGTTTAAATTAGAAATTTTAGTCGTGTTCTCTGCTTTTGTATGTCGATGACTCCTCTGGGGTAACGCCGCAACTCTCTGGGTAACGGAGCTCACCCTACTCGCGCTTAGTTCACCCCACGGAAGAGTTATATCGATCTCTTGTCTTATACCCCAGCAGCAACGATAGGGTTACCCTACGTTAGCCTGATGGCCTCGTCCGCGAACTTTTATATTCTGGCTGTTAAAGAATTTATCCAGGGAAGTAGAAGTTTTTAATTATTTTTTGCATGAAGACTTAAATAATATTTAAATTTATCGCGCCCTGATTTTAATGTTAAAATCCAAAAGAAAACAAGTTTTAAAAAATGCTATAAAAAGTTAATTTTAGATTTTTTTTGACGTGAAAACGTCTTATAATTCGATGGAGACTCATGCGGCGTTCCATTTAAAGCTTGAAGTGCAAGCGGGAGCGCGGAAAAGGCACAATCGGCCTCCGCGTTCAACATCTGTTTCTCTCCTACCATGAGCGGCCCGCGTGAATAGCTGCTATACAATAATACATTTACATGTTTTTAGTCAAATAGGAAGTGCAGTGAAAAGTGAATGTGGTGTAAATTGTTTGATCAGAGACAACAATGAGACGAGCAACTAAATGTAAATAAATTATCCCAGAGAAAGATAGCTGCTGGGCCTTCCTTGTCTGTCTTTAAGGAAGGCAAACGCAGATGGCGCGTGAGACGACTTTATCGTTTGCCCGCCAAATTCAAATTATATAGCTGTGCTATTTTTGCCCTTAATGTTAGGTACTTGTTTTTGTTTCCTATTAATATAAAATATTGGGGTTTGGTTCAATAATTACACACACCTTATCAAAAATGTCATTTGTTTGGTTTTTATAAAGATTTTTTCTTACAGATAACCATGTCAATATTACCTTAAATTATCTGTTGAAAAGCACAAATTTAATATATACACTGTGATCACTAATAAAAGTCAATATTCAAAGTCCAATTAAAGGTAAAAAACCACGAAACACACAATAAATCACAGAAAATGTAAACAAACTGTCCAAACATATCGGCCATTGAAAAATATCAAACACAAATATCGATTAACATTTCGGCGTGACTGCCTGCGGCAACGTTGTCAAGTTAAAAATATTCGATTCATGGTATATTTTCTTTCTCTTAATTAGATGTGAGCCAAAAAAGGACATTAAAGTTTACATGCAGAAATTGTAAACAACTTGGAAACCAGGGCAAAGCGATGATTGCTCCATCTACGATAGCCTGCCATGATGAAAGGCAAAGACATATTTATTGGAACTTTAAACCAGAAAGAGATAAATACAATGGACAAATTGTTAGGACCAGTTACTCGTCTCATTCTTGTCTCTGGATTGATTTAATTTTGTTTTTTCAAAAGTTGGAAATAAATTGTTAATGCCACATTGTTACTTGTAGTTGATCTGTATAATTTAAGTAAATACCTTAAACGTTATCACGTAAATTCATCGTACGTACACCGACTTTACAGACAACCAATTTTTTTTTGTTTTAAAATATCAAATATGCTGAAAAAATAAAAATTAAAATTCTTCTCAAACTAAAAGGATTTGGAAAAAAGGTGTAATGAATCCACAACAAACCCGAATTAATTACCCTTTATAATGTCGTGTTTAATGGCCTCAGAAAAACATGGTGTAATCAGTGAAAAGGGTAAATAATTATTGACACATCTCACACGTTTATACCCTCTAATCCCGTTCGAATGGGAAAGAAAGCCAAGTGATACTTCATCTTTAAGGTTTTTTATTAATAGTTTTAGTTTTCTAAAATCGGTTTAGTAGTTTTCGAGAAAATTCAACCTAAATATAGGATGTCTCTAATCGGTGGTCTATCCCAATAACATTTTTATATTTTTTTAAACAATAAATATGTTTTGTTACGTAGATATAATTTATAAAGGCGTATTGTTAGGAAATTATCTTATTTTTTAAAGTTTAAATGAGACGTCCGGTATATTTTCAATTATTTTTAAACAGTGTGGACTTAAATTCTGGTTAGGCAAATAATGTTTGTTTATTTTGTTGTTGTATTTTAGAGAGCATATCCCACAGCTCATATATACAGTGTGGGCCAAATTAAACTTGCATACTTTTTAACTAATAATAACTTTTTATCTGTTGCGCTCATCTTTTTTATTTTTGAAGGGCTGATAGGTAGATATGTTTTCTCTAGGTCTGCCAATTTAGGTCAAATATATTTAAACAGGACTGGACTTACGGGACCTTTTGCAAAATGATGCATTAAACTTCGTGGCAAAAAAAAGATTTACAATTAAGCTAAAACGTTTATTTTTATTTAATTTACAGTTAAGTTTGGTCAGCATCCAACCCAGTAACCATGGTAACCTCGCATTTTTGATTTTCAAAGCACACAAAAAAAAGAACTCTTTAAAAAACGACAAAAATGCATGGTTTAGGGAAGCATTATTCATCAGAATTAATTATAATTCGTAAATCTTCTAATTGTTGACAGATTCGCTTTTACTGAATCATTTCGCATAGTTTGTCTACAAAAAACAAATGTATTAGCTTAATAATCAGATTTTTCTTGCAACGAGTTTAAATACAGTTTTTGAAAAAAGACCCGTAAGTCCAGTCCTGTTTAAATCTATTTGACCAAAATTGGCAAACCTAGAGAAAACATATCTACCTATTAGCCTTTTAAAAATAAAAAAGATTGGCGCAACAGATAAAAAGTTATTATTAGTTAAAAAGTGTGCAAGTTTATTTGGCCCACCCTGTATTTTCTATTTTATGGCACAAGTAAGACACTATAGAAAACGTAAAGGAAACGTTATGGTATTGCGAAACTGAGGGCATTTTAATTTTTGTTCATAATTTAAGATAATATGATTGACCGAAAATGACCAAAAAATGAAAAATATGCGAAAACTCTCCTCTTTCCATACCACTGACATATAGAGTCCGCCCGTTTAGTAAAGAAGCCAATAACGTCATCATTATCTACGCGAAGTCACCTGTATCTCCTCCCCTGTTTTAATAGCGGCTTTGTGGGCTTCGTATTGTTACTATGAAAGTGGGCATTTTAAAGTTTTGATTTAAAATAAAAAATACCATTTTAACTACAGGTCGAGGAAGTAACAGGGGATTTCGCGCAGGCTCTCTAGTTATCTATCTGATCGACGTATATCAGTTATTGTGGACGGCCATTCTTCAAGCTTTCACCAAGTAAATGCTGGAGTCCCTCAGGGCTCAGTTCTGGCACCAACATTGTTTCTTCTTCACATCAACGACCTTCTCTCGTCCACAACTAATTCCATTCATAGTTTCGCCGACGATAGTACCCTTCACTCCAGTTTTCAGGTTCCTAAACCCATCACTAAACCTGATTTGAAAAACAAACGCAGAGCGATGCAGATATCTCTTTTGCAGAATCTTAATTTAATATTGGATTGGGGCGCCAAAAATCTCGTCCATTTTAATGTATCCAAAACACAATCATGTTCCTTGTCGCGAAAAGAGTCACCAAATACTCATTCTCTACTTATGAGCGGCCAAATTTTACAGAGCAAAGACACCTTCAATCTTGTGGCCATCACATTTGAGAATAACCTTAACTGGCATAAACACATTGTATCTATAGCCATGGCAACTTCAAAAAGCTTGAATTTGTCTTTCGAGCCAAAAAGTATTTTTCCCCTTCTAATTTATACTCTTTATATTTGTCCCAAATCCGACCTCCCTTGGAATATTGTTTTTTTTTAATTGACCGGAAAATTGAATTTTCGGTCCCTAGTTTACTTTCCGGTCTCTCATTTACTTTCCGGTCCCTGATATCAAAAAATCCTGTTAGCCATGACAAAAATTGTCAGAGTTCAATTGTTACTATTTGACAGTTCAAGATATTGTAAAGTAAAGAAAGCATCATTTTGCCAAAATGGAGTCAGACATGGAAAATCCAGATGAAATAATTGAAGCAGCCTTGCCTTATTGTCGTTTAAATATAACACTAAAAATTTACACAGTTTTTTTTCCGGTCAATTAAAAAAAAATTATGTACGATACTCGACCGGAAATAATTTTTACGGGTCTCCTCAAAACTACAGGACTCGCCTACGGCTCGCCCTGTAAATGTTTTTCGTCGACCCGTAAAATACCATTTTCCGGTCTAGTAACGTAAATAGCTATTTCAGACCTGGGGCATGGCGTCCCTCACAACCCTAAGCATTCTTGATTCCATTTAAAGAAGAGCTATTGGTCTCAATAATGATCCTTCACATACAAAAAGGCTTTCCTGTCTTGCCCATCGTCGGGCTGTGGAGGCTTTTTATAAGTACTTCCATGACTTCTGCTCTGAAGAATTGTCCAGTATAGTTCCTCCACTCACGGTTCCCAACAGAGAAACTCGTGGTGCCGCGCGTATGCATCCTTATACAGTCCAATTGGACAGCCCCCGAACTTCCCACTTTGTTCGTTCTTTTATCCCTAGAGTTTCTAGAGTGTGGAACCTGCGACCCGCGAAGTTCTTTCCTTTCTCCCCAAATCTTTAGGTATTTAAGTCCCGTGTCAACAAACTCCCTTTTACCTCGCTTAAGACACCCACGGTACGTTGGTATTTAGGCTTTTAGCCTTCGTAGTTTGTCCAAAGACAAAAAAAAAAATAAAATAATCAAATTAAAAAAAAAAACAATGGATTGCAATTTATTTTAAATTACCCATCCACGAATAAAAACAATATTTTATATTTTTTCTTAGTACTTTTTATTATGTTACGTCACTGATTTGACTCCCCCACGAAAAAAACGGGCTTACTTGCTTTTAAAACCGTAAAAAAATCGATAGAGTGCAAGCTCAAGGGGATAACAAATCTTCAACCCTTTTTTTGTCCCTGCTTTTTTCGGCAGTGCGTGCCGTATTATCCCTATGATTATAAATAATATAACAGGGCTGAAACAAAAAATATATGGGTAAAACAAAAATGTATTTAAAATATATATTGGAATTGGTGTTGTCCTATTAATAGCTTTATTTGATCGTCGTTTTTAAAAGTATAATAATAATATTAATAAATATTTCCTCAAGACAGGTTCGTTAAAAATTAATATGATTATTAAAATATTTTTTATGTTTTACCCATCTATTATTGATCTGTAATACCTTAGAAACGGAATATGTTATGGTAGCAATAATACCTGCTATCACACCTAGGGCATTATAAGCGGGCATTATGATAATGCCCGCTGATAATACCCTAATGCGCTAATATGGAAATTTTATTGCTTATCCAATTTTATTTCTCTCACAATAAAGATCAAGTTTATACAAAAAATAATTTTTCTTTAAACAATACTAAAAATTAAACTTTATTTCCAAAATAAAAATTACAATTTTGAAAATCCCGGAAAATGTAGCTGATCCTACTATAGAATGGTCTGTGTATTTTGTGATGGTAGCAGCGGTGGTAGCACTAACGCTATTTTGTATAGAAGAACCAAGACTGTTCCTCTATCTTCAATGTCATCAATAGTCATTTTGACCAACTCATCTCGTCTTAAACCTCCAAAAACACCCATTACCAATATGACTTTGTGTACCAAGTAGATATCATCAGGAGCCTTCTTAATAAATTTTAATATTTGTTCTCCTTCCAAAACTTTAGACTTCTTCGGGACGTATCCTTTCGACTAAACTTTTAAAAAAGATGGTATTGCGAAATGTCTATATTTTCATAGACCATCAACATAGACCTTAGGGTGGAATACTTGGTCCAGAGAGAGTTCGGACTGTATTTTTCCGACTAAAAATAATAAAGTTTGTTAAACATATGTATTAAAATAAAATCAATAACTTACCAGTTCCTGAAAATATGCCATTAAAACGGTTTCGGTTATTTGAAGAATTGCGTTCGCATCTTTCCAAATACCAAATATGCCATACTCCCGATCATACTGTTGCCTTGATTTAACTGATAAAAGATTTTCGGTCGCTTTTATAGCCTTTTCTCTTATATTTTGTGGAATTTCTTCCATTTTGAGCAAATCGTTAAATAAAAAATGCCAACTGACTAACTGATAGAAACATCAAAGTCAAACTTAACACCAGTCATTATCTACTTACGTATACACGTACAGGTGCAACTTATTTTTATATTGCGACTAAATAATGTAATAAGTCATTGAAAAACTCTTTTTTGGGTAAAATATAAAGCATTGTATGCACCACGGGCTTTACTGGACTATAATGCCCATATTATAGTCCTAGTAACGCCCTTGATACATAAATAGCTATTAAAATTCCCATTTAGTTTGGCACAAATTTGAAATCTTGGCTTTTTTTTCATTTGATGCACGGTTTTTGCGTCTATAAATAATAACCATTTCTCGGCATGATCAAATCCCTATCTAATTAAAGAATAAATATTCACTTGTACCTAATACTACTAGTGCTAAATTTATTTCAGGAAATTTTTCAAGGTCACGGAATATTTTGAAAATTATCCCGAGTCGCAGACGAGGGAGAATTTTCTTAAAATATTCGTGGCCGAGAAAAATTTCCCGGAATAATTTAAGCACGTGTGGTATTCGGTAAGAAAATTTCACACCAAGTTTGTGTTAAATAATATTCTTTTAAATTAATATTTGTAACTTTGACACGAGCTTAAAAATTTACTATAAAATAAATATTTTCTATTTTACCAATTGTAGTTGCAAATATATGTAATTTTAGAGCTTATCATTGTTTATTCTTTTTATATTATACATACCTTATATTACTACAGTTGGTAAAAATAGTTTATTTTAATTTTTTTAGACCCATACCTAGCTTTCGTTCGCTCTTCACTTATGTCTAGTACTTCAGTCTTATGATATTATTTTACTAACTAACTGTAGTTGTATAAAATTGTCATTTAGGGTCTTAAAACCTTACATTATTTTATATTATGTTATGTCTAAAATACTACAACTGGTACAAAATAACATTTTCTTTAATTATGTATGTAAATGACAGACATGACGTTAAAACAAATTTAATGATTATGTCAAAAAATTTCCACTATAATTCGCTCCAGGGTACCCCAGGCAGGAGAAAAAAATTCCAATAAATACTTGTGTTGTTATGGTAATGCAACCAAAACTACACATTTGATTGAGTCAAAAAACAGTGGTGTGGAATTTTCGAAGCTAATTTTTCACTGTAGAATTTAATATTATCGTGTTGTATGAGAAGGCAGGGGAAACCCGGCTAAAGTGAACACCCCGGGCAAAGCGAATAGTCCCCACTATTCTCAAACTATTCGTTTGACATCAACCGAGCGGTCACAGAAAGTTTTGGCCATCATGTCTCAATGAGCGGCAAACACTAAAGCAAGGGGCCGCGTCGCGCAGCGTCTGGACAGCGGTAAATTGTGTTTTCGATAAATAATTTTCAATATTTCAAGGCAAGTGCTTTGATGATATTTTCTATATTATTTTTGTCACTTTTGGGCGTATTATAGTTCTATTGTATGTAAAGTAGCTTCCTATAATATACTTATTATTAAATCAAAATCAATAGTTTTGGTAGGATTTGACCTAACATCAAAACTGGCAGTATTGGGCAAAATGAATAGGACAAAGTGGATATGATATCCACTTTGCCCGGGTTTGAGATTATGTAGTTGCGGATTATAAATAATTTTGTTAAAGATGGTTAATAAATACAAAAACAAAACTAATTAAGGCCAATCATTTTTATAAATCTGAAGAGTCAGTGAAGGGTACTGATAAAAACTATGAGTTGGCTTATTCGACTTTATACAGACTATTTAAGAGCGGTGTCGTTACTCCAAAATTTGGCAGATTCCGTACCGTTTTCAATGAAGATTAAGGGACAAAACTAAATCTTAAAATCGTTGACACCTACATATCAAAGAAGAGTAAAAGCAAAAGTTTGAAATAAAGTAAGGAATATTACTAAAAAACTAAATGTAGAACCAAAAAACGTTCCTATTCTAACTAATTAGGAAGATTAACAACCAAAAAATGTTTTCTTGTGGTAAAATATATATTAAGGAAGATAATCCAATTGAAGATTGGATTCGACGTCGGTTGTCTTACATGGTGTCATGAGCAATGCTTCGCTTTCGAAGGCAATGGAGACTATACCGATCTGTGATAACTGCCATTCTTAATTTTTAAGATATATTACCTTTAAACGCAAATTTAAGTTTTTTACTGTTTTAAGTTTTGTTACAAAATATAATTTTTAGATTTTTGTAATTAGAAGGTGGTTATTTACTTTACCTGGGCACTCATATCCACTTTACCCGGGAGTCTGGGCAAAGTGAATAATATGACACGATTTTGAATTTTATTTTTAGTTACTTATTGTTTTACTTGTTAACCTAAATGACTACAAAATATGTAAACGCAAATAATAAAAACTGATTTGTAGTATTTATTTTGTTACTATCTCTTATACCTTTCTTAGTAGAGTCTCAAACATCTTAAGGTATTCACTTTGCCCGGACTTCCCCTATTTTCTCATACCACGATATTATCCATACGAAATGACCATGCCGAGAAACGGTTATTATTTATTTACGCGAAAACCGCGCATCAAATGAAAAAAATCAGGATATCAAATTTGTGTCAAACTAAATGGGAATTTTAAAAAATATTTTTACTTTAAAAAAATGCAGTGACGTACCATTTTTTTTTAAATATTGAACCCCTCATGAACTACACTGGTAAAAAAATTTTTTGCCAAAAAAGTCTTTTAGTCCATGGGAGGCGTCCCCAACATTTTTTAAAAATATCTAAATTGGTACAAAAGCTATTATAAATAAAAACACATTTTTTTAAAAATTTTAACACCCTGTAGTTCAAAAACTAAAAGGTTTAGGACATATTTCATATAAAGTTTCTCATATTTTTTATTGGAAAATTAGCACTTAAAGTTTGTCGAATAACTTTTAAAACATCCTGTAGTTCTAACATAATGCGACCCACTGATAAAAACACTTAATTTAAAATTTAATAAACTTTTACCTGAAGGCGTGCTGAAGGGATAAAGAGCGCGCGTTCAACTGGTGACCTATTTAATTTTTTATTTTAAAAAAGATAAAACTGCAATCTGACAACGTATTTTTTACCCTCTTGTTATAAAGATTGGATGACACGTGCCTTAAGTATTCAAAAACATTGGTGTTTTTAATTTCCCATAGAGTATGGAGGTGAGAGGGGAGGAGTACCATCTTTTATGGCGAACAAGTTGAAAAAGTGTCCATGGGAACAGAGTTGGGTAGTATTCGTAAACTCGAATACATTTGTGCGGTATTCGAATAGATTTATGTGTTTGGTATTCGGTATTCGACGAAATACTTTTTTGGTCAGTATTCGGTATTCTTTATTCTGAATAGCGTTTTCGAATATTTTGGTATTCGAATACTGGTATTCAAATACCGGTATTCGAATGCTGATATTCAAGTACCTATATTCTGGTATTCAAATCCTGAATTTAAATACTGTTTGTTTATTTTATGAATATTACGTTACTTTTTATGCATCTTAAGCGAGTTAAAACATGTTTGCGGTGGTTTTGCCGACGACGGGGTAAAATTTGATATAAGTCATATATATATCATCATTTGCAAACTAACAGTTTAGGAAATTAATTTTACAAATTTAAAAAAAAAATTATTTCTATATATTTTTAAATCTTGATCTGTTGTTTCTATGGTCCTAATAGGTAAGTAATTTTGAACAGATATACATTTATTTTTGCAAAAATATATCTAAATTAATTATTTTAATTTCTTTGGGGTTTTGCTATTAAAAAAACAAGTAACTTGGTACAACATATAAAAAGTGACATTGCTAACTATGTTTTCTATGTATTAGGTTAGACTAATATGTATTTATCTCCATTTTTCACACAAACGGTATGTGTATAATAAATTTTAGTATGTCAGTTTAAATCATGACTTTCTGAAAAATCGTAGATAGTATGTACATGTATCCCCATTCCAAGAGTGAAGTCAACAGTTTAAAAAATAGAAAAGTTATTTTTGATAAATTTGGGAGACGTCTTGTATGCTTGAAATGATTAGTTTTTGAGCAAGAACAAGGTACGCCACTGCATTTTTGTTATGGAAAAACGTAGAAAAATAAGAATGAGTTGCTTTTTCAAGAGAAAGGAGGTTTTTGCTCTTCAGTATTCATGAATACCCAATCGTAGTATTCATGAATACCGAGTATTCGAATACTTTTTTGTAGGTATTCGAAAATATTCGGTATTTGAATACTTTTTTTACGGTATTCGTATTGGGAAGGAAGTAAATTAAAGGTACGCGCACATAAGTCGGCATCGGACGGACGGTACAGATTATAAAAAAATAGTTTTAGTGAAATTAAATAACACACACGCACATGCGAGTCATGGGTAAACCATAGGTAAATATTAAAAGTTAGCGTCTCCGGTAGGAATCGGTTTAAATTCTTGCCAAATAACGCATTTTCAGACCTTTATCGCACATATAAAACGGTAATGGCTGGATTTTAATTCAAGTTGCTATATTCTCCGGTGCCAACCGCCCGGACATAGGTGCACTGCTTCTTTAATTTTACAAAAACTTTTTTTTAATCCATACCGTTTGTCCGATGCACACGTATGTGCGCGTACCTTAATGCAGTGGCGTATTTACCAAAAGGCTGAGTAGGCTGAAGCCTATGGCGGCGTTTTTAGGGGGCGGCAGACGTTTTAGTTATAAATAATTTTGTGGATTTTGAATTTAATTTTGTACGTAGAATTGAAAGAAAAGAAAGTGAGGACCTTTTTTTTGGTCATCAAAAAATTGTTTTTCAAGGAAAAAGGATAAACATAGGGGCGGCGAAAATAAAATAACCTACGGGCGGCAAATATGTAAATGCGCTTCTGCCTTAAGGTGACGCCACAGTAACAAGTGGAAAGATTTTATTATTCCTTTCCTTTTTTATTTTGTATCTTACTCATGGTGCCATTATTGTTAAAATCTTTCTACTTGCTAGTGTGGTGCTCAGGGCCGGACTTAAGGGGGATAGGTGGGGCAAGTGCCTCGGAGTCCTTAGAAATTAGGGGACAACACACCTCTAAATCCGGCGCCACCTTAAGTTGCTTTTTTCTGATGAACACTTTTTAATACTGTGACGTATATTTTAAATACATAGGGCCACTGAACGTCACCTGGACGAATGTACCATATGGAACTATCTTCTTGGAACAATGAGACTGGTGGACCATTAAAACTAACTTTGCATTTTTTAAAAACCAACTTAACTTATTTGACTAACTAAATTTAGTACGGGCATACCCCCCACTAGGTAGCCCGTACGGGGCTTAACTAAAACTTTATGCCTGACTTCACTTTACCTACTTCTTATCTAATCTCTTTCTAATTTCTTTCTCCCCTTTAAATATTAAATTTTCCAGTGTTTGTTTTGCATTTCTACGCGACCCAGTTTGTTTATTGTTTTTATTTTGTTATTATAAGAGTAACCTAGAAAATTGTTTAATTTATACTTTTAAGACCTTGACACCTCACGTATATTTTTATTTAACAAAATTCCCAATGTTAAGTAACCTAATTAAAATGTATACTTATTTTAAAATTCCTAAAAATGTATATTTTTAAAATTCCCAAAATGTATACTTTTTTATACTGGTGTGCACAATACATTTAGATGGTAGTCCTTCCCTTTATCCCCTTTACTATATGAAGATACAATGTAACTTAAAGCTTGGCATGTTTACAGTAAAAAATAAAACGTTTTTTAAAAGAATATATTTATTAGTTACGATGTTTACACAAGCGATTTAATGCGCATTGGTGCGAATTTAAATAAAACGCATGTATAAAGGATCTTAAACCGTTCTTAAAAGTCGTAATTATTATTACATTATACAGGGTGCGGTTTTTAAAACTTACAGTGGCTATATGTTCTAAACTAAGGGAAATATTATAGCTATTTATGTTTCAAGGGCGTTACTAGGACTATAATGTCCTGAAGGTCGAAATAGCCCGATTTCGACCTGATGGGCATTATAGTCCAGTAAAACCCGTGGTGCATACAATGCTTTATGTTTTACCCAAAAACAAGTTTTTCAATGACTAATTACATTATTTATTCGCAATATAAAAAATAAGTTGCACCTGTACTTGTATACGTAAGTAGATAATGACTGGTGTTAAGTTTGACTTTGATGTTTCTATCAGTTAGTAAGTTGGCATTTTTTATTTAACGATTTGCTCAAAATGGAAGAAATTCCACAAAATATAAGAGAAAAGGCCATAAAAGCGACCGAAAATCTTTTGCCAGTTAAATCAAGGCAACAGTATGATCGGGAGTATGGCATATTTGGTATTTGGAAAGAATTCTTCAAATAACCGAAACCGTTTTAATGGCATATTTTCAGGTAAGTTATTGATTTTATTTTAATACATATGTTTAACAAACTTTATTATTTTTAGTCGGAAAAATACAGTCCGAACTCTCTCTGGACCAAGTATTCCACCCTAAGGTCTACGTTAATGGTCTATGAAAATATAGACATTTCGCAATACCATCGTCTCATATCTTTTTTAAAAGTTAAGTCGAAAGGATACGTCCCGAAGAAGTCTAAAGTTTTGTAAGGAGAACAAATATTAAAATTTATTAATGGACTGTTCTTCTATACAAAATAGCGTTAGTGCTACCACCGCTGCTACCATCACAAAAAACACCGACCATTCTATAGTGGGATCAGCTACATTTTCCGGGACATTTCAAAATTGTAATTTTTATTTTGGAAATAAAGTTTAATTTTTTGTATTGTTTACAAGAAAAATATTTTTGTATGAACTTGAACTTTATTGTGAGAGAAATAAAATTGGATAAGCAATAAAATTTCCATATTAGCGCATTAGCGCATTATAAGCGGGCATTATCATAATGCCCGCTTATAATGCCCTAGGTGTGATAGCAGGTATTATTGCTACCATAACATATTCCGTTTCTAAGGTATTACAGATCAATAATAGATGGGTAAAACATAAAAAAATAAAAATACCATTTTTATAAAACCTGGGAGAATAAAAATGACGTAATTTCCAAAACACCTCTACCCCCTTAAGCTGCACCCCCAGTCACTTAAAAATCTTTAGGGCAACACTCCTTATGTAGCACCTTTATATTTAGAAAGCTTATGAAATTTATTTTTTGGTTGTAAAAATGTTGTTGTTGGAAAAGTGCAATTATTAAATTAATAAAAAATTTAAATTATATCCCCATGAAGCATGGGGGACCTTCCTCAAAAGGATATTAAAAATGCTATTCGCAGATACATTTTTTAAAAGACTTTGTCGTTTGGGGGGTCCTGAGCCCCCATAGCTCCCCCTAATTGCGCCCCTGCATACACAACTGGAAAATTCCAAGTTGCGAAATATAATAAAATTTCTGGCTGTATAGCATAAGTTTATCGCAAGGAGATAAACTATTAATAAGGAGCGCTTGATACCATTTAAGCCTGTGTTCACTAAATTTGGTGACGTAATAGTTTCTCTAATGCCTTTTAGTCATTGGACTTTTATATATATAGTTAGTTTTACTGTTTATAGTTAAATTGAGTAGTTATTAGTAGTGAAGTTACAGAGAATTTTAAACCTATTAATAGGGGTTACTGACCATTGGATATTTGTTTAAAGGAAATTTACGTTTTAATGGTTATTAAGGGTAGGTTATGTTTTTTTAGAGTAATTTTATATTATTTTATGCAAGTATCGGTTTATTTTGTCAGAAAAAAAAATAATATGGCAAAAAGGTGACGTCACAACATAACTTATATTTTCGGACAAATATAAGAAATCCAGAGCTCCATATTTAAAAGTTTATTTCCTTGTGATTTCGCTTTTATTGAGTTATAAAAAACTATTTTAATGTTAATACAAAATGTAAAAAAAGGTTTCAAAGGAACTTCAAATATCAAAGCAATATATTATAAGAAAACACAACTTAAATAAATCTCCGCAAACGATCAACATGCTTGAAAATTCCGAGCTGCGAAATAAAATAAAATTGCTGCCTGTATGCTATAAGTTTCCCGCTTTCATTGAGTATGTGGCACGCGTTTCGTCATAGAGAAAACATTGGGAAAAGCTCGACGACCACTAATCGACGATAAACATCGGAAAGATAACTCTTTTTGTGCAGTGGCGGTTTTACAAGGAGTTTTATTTGTATACCGGGTGAGACAGGATGTTGTTACCCTACATTTTTTTTTGTGGTTTTTAAGAGAGACTGATAAAAATTTAACAGTAATAATATAGTATAAATTAACATTACACAGTACCATAAACTTTCTTATTTTAAATACAAGTATAGTTAGAACCATATTTATTTCATTCTGAAAGCGATGTCACCGAGTACACAAAAAATGATAAAGTAAAAAACCTTTTCGAAAGTACATAGCCTCTGACAAAGCCTGATTACATATGTTTTAGATAAATAAATAAAAATATTGCGAAAACACGTATCACGTACTTAAAATACATCATTCTCTGGCGTGCCATAAAACCTGTAACGCGTGGCGTAGTCGTCGGGTTGAATATTTTTTGCTGCAATAAATTATTGTTCACAAAAGGGTTTATTTGCTTTATCATTTTTTGTGTAGGTACTTGGCAGCATCACTTTTAGAATGAAATAAATATTGGTCTAACTATACCTACTTTTTTCCATAAGACCTATTTTACTTTCACAGGTACTAATATACAGGGTGTTCATTTAAAAACTTTCCACTCAAGTTATCTTCGATACGACACAGATTTGAGAAAATCGCCGAAACACGTCAAGATATTTATTGAGGAGGAACGTTTTTACAAAATTGGACGGCTCCCCTTTAACCCTTAACCACCAGGGCCACCACCCCAAAATTCTTAAATGAGAAGGCAAGTCGAGTGATACATCATTTTAAAGCTCCTGATGAGTACTTTATAACCCTAGAATATGAAGTCAACATCTTCACCTATTACAAAATGGCGGTACTTTAAAAATTACCTAAATACCTGATTTGGATGGTCATATTTCCGAATCTAATAATGTTAGATGTACTTAATGTAGTATTTTCTTAAAGCTCATTTAAAGATCTTTTTAATGGTAAAATAATATACAGGGTTCTTAAATAAAAAATATGTACTTTTTCTTCTACCCTGTATATTACTACCAGTATCACCATTAAAAGACCTTTAAAAGAGCTTTAAGAAAACACCACATTAGGTACATCTAACTTTATTAGTTTCGAAAATATGGCCATTTAGGTAATTTTTAAAGTAATAGGTGAAGATATTGACTTCATATTCTAGAGTTATAAAGTACTCGTCAGGAGCTTTAAAATGATATATCACTCGACCCGCCTCTCATTTAAGAACTTTGGGGTGGCGGCCCTGGTGGTTAAGGGTTAAAGGGGCGCCGTCCATTTTTTGTAAAACGTTCCCCCTCAATAAATATCTTGACGTGTTTCGGCGATTTTCTCAAATCTGTCTCGTTTCGAAGATAACTTGAGTGAAAGTTTTTAAATGATCCATTCCATTTTCTTTAATAAATTACTTAGATTTCGTAATTTGCCTCTTTAATGTAATTTTTGAGAGAAAATTCAAAATTTAACAGTTTAAATGAAAACACTTCTATTTTATTTTATTTTTTAATTTTACACTAAAATCTCTTTCCAATGACGTATAACAACATATTGTTTGTTTTTAAGATGGCGGCCATAGACCCAGGACTGAATTTAAGGGGGCCAGGCAGGGCCCTGGCCCCGGGACCCCTACACCCTAAAAAAAAGAAAGAAGGGTACACCTTAGTTGATGAGCCCAGGAAATTAAAATAATGTTTTTGGCCCCGGGGCCTGCATAGATTATTTATTAAATAATTCCGTTATTAGGATGTCGTCGAAAATAAGGTCCTCGTCACAAAAAAAAATTCTTTGTTGCTTCTTTTTTCTTCGAAGACTTCGGGACGATTTGATATTCCAATACTCAAAACCAAAAACATAAAAAAACCGCATCTTCAGCAAAATAATTTCTGTAAAAATAATTGTCTTATGTTTGTAAAAATGTCCAAACGTCACCCTAAAAAAATATTAACCAAAACTCTAAATTTTACGATTTATGATGGATTTCTTTCGAAAGTAGCTATAAAGCTGAAAGTACTATTAACGAGCAATATTTTGTATGTTTTACAGTTTTCTAGTTATGTATTGCCCATTGCATATATTAGTTAAATAAAAAAAAATAAAAAATCTATTTTAATTTTTTAAACAAACTATCAAAAACTATTCTGGTAGTGACGTAGCTAGAGGCGTTGGGGCCCGGGGCGAAAAGTCAAGTCGGATGCCCAGACCATTACAATAAATTAAAAAATCAGCAAAAAAATTTGGAGAGCAAAAAAAAGGTCCACATCAAAGTTTTCCCTTTTTACCTATAAAACTACCCCTTTTTGGGGGCCCCTTTCAACTGGGGACCCAGGGCGGACCGCCCCTCCCCTTGCTAAGCTAATACATCCTGGACTTGTCCCTACGAAAAAAAAATTATCGGTCTTATTGCTATTCAATTAGGCTCTTAATTTTGTGTGATAAAAACAATTTCAAAAAATATATATATTAACTTTGATTGTACTTTTTTTTATCTTTGGACAATCCACGAAGGCTGAAAGCCTAAATACTAACGTACCGTGGGTGTCTTAAGCAGGGTAAGAGGAAGTTTGTCAACACGGGATTTAAAAACTTGAAAATTTGGGGGAAGGAAAGGAAAGACCTCCGCTGGCAGTAAGTTCCACAGTCTAGAAACTCTAGGGATAAAAGAACGAACGAAATGGGAAGTTCGGGGCCTGTCCAATTGAACCGTTTAGGGATGCATACGCGCGGCACCACGAGTTTCTCTGTTGGGAGCTGCCAGAGGAGGAAATATACTGGATAATTCGTCGGAGCAGAAGCCGTAAAAGTATCTATAGAAGAGCGATAGATTTCCACAGGTCGACGATGGGCAAGAGAAGGAAGTTTTGAGTAAGTAAAGGATCATTAACAAGACGAACAGCCCTTCTTTGAATGGCATCAAGAATGCTGAGGGTTGTAGGGGATGCCAAAAATACTTTTTGGCTCGGAAAAGAAATCCAAGCTTTTTGAAGCCGCGATGCCTATAGATACAATGTGATTATGCCAGTTAAGGTTATTCTCAAATGTGACGCCCACAAGGTTAAATGTGTCCCCGCTCTGCAAAACCTGGCCACTCATAAGCAAAGGATGAGTGTTTGATGATTTTTTCGCGACAAGGAACACGATTGTGTTTTGGATGCATTAAAATGGACGAGATTTTTGGCGCCCCAATCCAATATCAAATTGAGATCCTGTGAAAGAGATATCTGCATCACCCTGCGTTTGCTTTCCAAGTCGGGTTGAGAGATTGGCTTGGGAACCTGAAACGTGGAGTGAAGGGTACTATCGTCAGCATAACTATGAATGGGATTAGTTGTGGAAGAAAGAAGTTCGTTGATGTGAAGAAGAAACAAAGTTGGTGCTAGTACTGAACCCTGAGGCACTCCAGCATTAATTTGTTTACAAAAATTAAAGTTACCATTTAAAAATGCATTACTTCCTAATTATAAATCCGTATTATATCTTACGCAACAACAATTTTAATTTACAATAAACTATAGTCAAATTAATTAAAATTATACAAAATTATACAAACTTTACAAGTTTTGTTGGGGCTCTACACGGTAATGGCTCAATTTGAGACTAACATAATGATTAAATGACAACCATTGAAAATTTTGATTTTAAATTGATTTAAAAACCATTTTACCAAGTTTATGGCTTTTTAGCATAGGTAACACGTGGTTTCAATCGAATTTCAATGCTAATCAGGCTAACGATGTATTGTGCCAAAAGAGGGTTGTATGTATAAAGAATCAATTATTGTAAATTATTTGATGATTTTTAAAACCTTAAAACTAATCAGCTATTTTTTTTTTTGATAATATCCAAAGTCGGACTATATAAGGTCGCGACATTCGGCCATAAGTCAACGAATTTAGTAGGTAAGCCATAACTCCTAGAGCAGCGTTTCTTAACCTGTAGTCCACGGACCCCTGGGGGTCCGCGAGCATGTGTTAGGGGTCCGCGGTTTTATCTATGGACGTTTAAATTAATAGGTAAATATCATAATTTTTTCAGTAATTTAATAAATTATCCTAATTTAATTGGGTTCTTTGGTAGGGGTTCTTGAAATTGTGCTTGATTTTCTAGGGGTCCGGGGACTGAGAAACGCCGTCCTAGAGTAGGGCTGGCAACCGAATCCGATTTTTGGTTAACCGGTTAACCGGTTTTCGGTTAACCGCGGTTTTGGCCAAAACCGAAAACCGGTTTTCGAATACCGTTTAACCGGTTTTGAAAAACCGGTTTTCGAATATCGGTTAACCGGTTTTAAAAAGCGGTTCTCAAATACCGGTTTTTCGGATAATCGGTTTTCGAATACCGGTTTTTGGATAATCGGTTTTCGAATACCGGTTTTTGGATAATCGGACCAAAATCGAAAAGCGGTTCTTCGAATATCAATTAATAGGTTTTTGTTTGATTGCTGTTTATATCTAAAAAAAGAAAAGCCGTTCATTTTGTAAAATCGGATATTGGTTAACAGATTATACAGGGTGGTTCATTTAACCTTAGACAGGCAAATAACCAGAAAACGGGGCATTTTAGAAGAAAATGTTTCTAGTAAGAATTGTTTGAAATAAAGGGGCAAATTTAATGGTATTATGTTTTGAGAATCGTTTTCGGTTTTAAAGACCATTTTCGGTTGTCGGTTTTAAAAACCGATTTCGGTGTATCGGTTTTGAAAACCGTTTTCGGTTTTTCGGGTTCAAAAACCGGTTTTTAATAAGTTTTTTAAAAACCGGTTAACCGGTTTTGTTTTTTTCCGGTTTTTGCCAGCGCTATCCTAGAGTATTGGACATATCAAAATGAAACTTGGTATGGGTAAATGGTATCGAAAGAACAGAGTTTATGCATATTTTTTACTTTCCAGGCACTTCCAGCTTAATCAGAAATGATGTATTTTTAAATGGAACCCCCTGTCTATTTCATAATTTTTGGATTCTAAGTCGGACTGTGTTATTTTAAAAAGTTTTTTAAGCTTTCTTGATTTTTTCAGAGCCATTTTTAATATTGCATCTAGGTGGCCATGATAGGACGCAAATTAATCTAGTGACCCTAGGTAATGTTGGAAAAATACAATCGTAAAGTTTTAGTGAGTAATATGAAAGATAGAACTGAAACAATTTGGAAAATTAATATTTTTGTGTCTAACTATTTTTTTTATCTTTGGACAAGCCACGTAGACTAAAAGCCTAAATACCAACGTACCGTGGGTGTCTTAAGCGAGGTAAGAGGGAGTGTGTTGACACGGGACTTAAATACTTGAAGATTTGGGGGGAATGAAAGACCTCCGCGGGCAGCAAGTTACACAATCTAGAAACTCTAGGGATAAAAGAACGAACAAAGTGGGAAGTTCGGAGCCTATCCCCTTTGGACCGTATAGGGATTCATACGCGCGGAACCACGAGTTTCTCTGTTGGGAACCGTGAGTGGAGGAACTATACTAGACAATTCTTCAGAGGAGAAGCCATGGAAGTCCTTATAAAAGAGCGATAGATCCCCCACAGCCCGACGATGGGCAAGAGAGGGAAGCCTTTCTGTAAGTGAAGGATCATTAATGAGACGAATAGCTCTTCTTTGAATAGAATCAAGAATGCTTAGGGTTGTGGGGGACGCCATGCCCCAGATATGAGAACAATATTCCAAAGTAGGTCGGATTTGGGACACATATAAAGTGTATAAATTAGAAGCGGAAAAATACTTTTTGGCTCGAAAGAGAAATCCAAGCTTTTTGAAGCTGCCGTGGCTATAGATACGATATGTTTATGCCAGTTAAGGTTACTTTCAAATGTGACGCCCACAAGATTTTCAATGATTTTTAACAAATTATTTACATAGGTATACTGAAACTAAATATTTACTACCTACCAGTTACCCAACACATTTTATTTTCAAATATTTTAAATTTTAATCTTCAAGGTTATTCTGTCGCGTCTTATACCTACTAATTCCTTTTTACCCAAAAAGGAAAGAAATATGTCTATAGAAAGAAATATATAGGCCAACCTTGCAGTTTCCTGGAAACAAGCAACATATGCGAGTCATTATGTCGAGAGAATTCGGACAAAAAACCCTTAAAAACACCATGATGCGTTAGGGCCGCATAACGGGTGCATACGGTTTGCAATTTATAATGGTGCATCCGCACCAAAGACCTGAAAGATACGGTGTTTTGGTGCTTATTTATTTATTTTTATCTTTTAGGTCAGCTCAGGAAGGATTAATTTTCCAAGTACAAGAGTACCATGGGTGCCAAGGTTTTTAAATATTTACAGAATATAATATATTGGATCATACTGTATATTTAACATAAAAGCAACGCATTTGAATGGGTAATTGTTGGGGTGCATTTTACTATTTTTTCATAACTTTTCCCTCATAGATATTTGCAAATAGAATAATTATAACATTTAATATATTAAGCACCCCACGCTTTTATTCTGAAGAGAATTATTCTGCTATTATTTTAAATTTTATTATAATTCTATTTTGAGGTATATAATTATGATTCATTGTTTGACCTTTTATTACTGTAATACAAACTCTTTGTAATGAAAAATTATTTTCTAATTTTTAGTTCGGTTGCATATAAAAGCGTGTTTTTTTTTAATTTTTTTAAACTATTATTTATTTTTCATTTTTTAGTTCAATATACCAATTAGTTTTCTGCGGACATGTAATATTGAAATGTTTCACGAACTATTTCGTAATCTAACCATTTCATTTAAAGCTTCACTGTTGCATGGGTTTTCAGAACGCAACTACTCCGAACAAGTTTCTGTCAACCTTATGCTGAGAGTACGTCCGAAACTGCATGCATGCGCAGATCGCGCACTAGCTCTTTCTCTGTTACTCTCCTACAGAAAATCTATAGGAATTTATTTATCCTGGCGACCCTAATCAGTATAACGGGATACTGTTTGCAGATTATTGCATTGTCATGGGTCCTTGATATGTCTGCAAAGTTTCAAAGAAATCGAATCGCTGGAAGTTGGTGAAAATTAAACTTAAAGATTCCGTTACATACATACATATATACATACATACATACATACATACACACAACCCAAGCTAAAAATAAAAAAAAGCTTGTTAAAAATTAGGAAACTCTGATATTTTAAACTTATCATCTTTTTTTTGGCATTGGTGCAGATGTCTTCAACCCACTTTAAAATTACATATTTTCACGTATGCCGTTTCGCTGATGAATTCTTTTTACCTTCTTCACCTCATATTACGAAGTGAATCGGTTGAAAATGGAATCGTGCGCCAAACGCGTCAGATGACTTGTGACTAAAGGGGTGAATGTGAATACATGCTGTTCGATTGCCGTTTTTTACCTTTTTTACCTCTTTTATTATAAAAAATTAAATAGGTCACTGGTTGCCCACGCGCTTTTTCAGGTAAACTTTAGAAGTTTTTGTTGTGAGTGAGCTTTCGTGCAAATTTTAATGGTTTCAGTGTTTAGTATTGTTAATAAAATACTGTATAAGCAGTAGTTAAAGGTATATCGTCCAGGAAAGCAACAACAAAGTATGTACATACGATAGGCGCGCTTGTAGCTGCTCCGGTTGTATCGGCAAGCGTCGATCTCCGGAGTTAAGCAGTGAAGTGCGCGCCCATAACTTGGATGGGTGACCGGCATTGTGGGTTTTGGGCAACGGCACGCGGTGTTCTGCTTGGGGGTGAACAAACGGACCGAGCAACAACCATCCAAGTTATGGAATGAATGGTGTGTGAATGGGAAGGAGTAGGGGTCAAGGTACAATAAGCCTTCAGGCTGCAGTGCACCACCTAGGGCGGCGGT
This sequence comes from Listronotus bonariensis, assembly GCA_014170235.1. Classification (NCBI taxonomy): domain Eukaryota; kingdom Metazoa; phylum Arthropoda; class Insecta; order Coleoptera; family Curculionidae; genus Listronotus; species Listronotus bonariensis. The sequence continues at coordinate 41,317 of JACEGR010001975.1, read as the reverse complement.
CGTCGGGCCTGGGTGGGATGACCCCGAAAAAGGGCGTTCCTCACATTGTCTATGTGTTATTTTATTTACCTAATCCTGTATACTAAGTAATACAGAGTGATAATTTTTAATTCGGCACTATTGCAAAAAGCAGGGCTTTTTATGAAGAGGGGGTAAAGGTTAAAAAATGAAGAAAAAGTACATAAATTTTTATTTAAGAACCCTGTATATTATTTTACCATTAAAAAGATCTTTAAATGAGCTTTAAGAAAATACCACATTAAGTACATCTAACTTTATAAGTTTCGGAAATATGACCATCCAAATCAGGTATTTAGGTAATTTTTAAAGTACCGCCATTTTGTAATAGGTGAAGATATTGATTTCATATTTTAGGGTTATAAAGTACTCGTCAGGAGCTTTAAAATGATATATCACTTGACCCACCTTCTCATTTAAGAATTTTGGGGTGGTCGCCCTGGTGGTTAAGGGGTTAAAGGGGCTCCGTCCAATTTTTATAAAAAACGTTCCCCCTCAATAAATATCTTAACGTGTTTCGGCGATTTTCTCAAATCTGTCTCGTTTCGAAGATAACTTGAGTGGAAAGTTCTTAAATGAACACCCTGTATATACATTAAATTTTAAATATTTAGATATTTATTAAGACGATTTATTAGAAATAAAAACCTCCCTATATATTTTCTTTTTTGCAGTCGTTAAATATTTTCGAGGATCGTTCTAAAGAATAAGAAAGCCTTTCTCACAATGAAATTTATGCAGTCGCAAGAACGGGCCATAGCGTCGGCGGCAACGGAGGAAAAGAGTTAATATTGATCCGTTTTTATTTGAGTCACCCCCACGTTTTTTTCACCCTCGTTTTTTCATCCCCGGATGAGTGTTACTATAGCAACTGTACAGCAGGTGCCAGCGAACACGCAACAAGAGTATCATGTCACTTTCGGTTTCTTAGGTGCTCCTTAAGCGGCCAATTACGCGTTTTTCGTTTGTTGACACCGGCACGAACAAGAAAAGTTCCTTGTTTCCTTTGTTTTTTTTTAAGATGAAAAAAGACGCTTTGAACAATATCTGATATTTTGGGAAAGATATATTTCTGCTTGGTAGAATCATTTTTCATAATAATATCGTTCCAATTTTAAGATACGTTCTATTTCTTAAAAGTAGAGAAAAACAAAGGCGTTTGTTTTTGAGTTCTTGACATATAATATTTTTTTATTTACTTTCTTCATATTACATTTCTAATATACTAGGACAAATCGCAAAATCCTAAATTTGATGTGAGTTCATCACCCACTTAGTTAAAAATCATGGTGTTTTATAAAAAAAATCTAGCTATAGTTAAATATATATATATATATATATATATATATATATATATATATATATATATATATATATATATATATATATATATATATATTTATAAATATATATATATATATATATATATATATATATATATATATATATATTTTTATAAATAACGTATGTCCTAAAAGTTTTGGCACAAAACTCATTGTCTTTAATTTTAACAAAAACAAAATAATATCAAGTTGCCTTTGAAAACAAAAGTTTATTTACTTTATTTACTGTCAGTTGAAATTTATTTATTTTGAAGTTTTCGCTTTAAGATGTCGTATAAATTAGAAATAAGAAAAAAGTATCTACAAGTTCGTTGGGCGGATACCCAAAGCTGAAATCTGTCGAATATTCCAGAATGAAAACATTTCACGCAGAACCATTTATAGAACAATAGCGGAGTGCGAGCAGGGAATACCATGTCTGAATCTCCCAAAAGTGGAAGACCACGTGCATTTACCGCACAGAGGTCAGAGAGATTGGTGAGAAGAGCAAAAACCTGATTGGAATGTCAACGAGGAGACTGGCTAGGCAATACAGATCTTCTTAGAGTACGATATGGTTGGAATTGAGGAGAAATGATCTTAAATATCGAAAGAGACGTAAGTGCCCCAAATACTCTCAAGCGCAGCATTAAAAAAAAACCGATAAATATTGTGTGCCAAAACTTTTAGGACATACGTTATTTTATTATTGCCGAATAACCCTCGTTTCACACGTAGCCGGTTTCGCCGGACAGAGCGCTAAAAAATTATACGAAGCCTTTGAGTTTGCCGACTTCCCGGGTTCTCAACGTGTGAAAGGTCTCATAAGACTCCATACACTTCGATAGCGTGAGTCCGTCGCCCGCATTTCCGGCGCCGCTGGCTTCCGCTATCGTGAAAAAGGCAGTAAAAGTCAAAGTCATTTTAGTTATCAGTGTCGTATGATATTTAAGTACCGCAAAATGCAAACATATCATTTCACGGAACTTGCGGTAGTGACACTACGGACGTAATAAAAATACGAGGGTTGTCCGATAAGAAGATACTGCCACAATCAAAAGCGTAATATCTACTATCGCCTAGAATATTTTTGTAAGCGCCTACTGTCAAAATTTTACTCTAATCGGACTTGCATCTTTGTTTCAACATCGTGTTTGAAAACGGACATGTCTGCGGATTTCAGAATAATGGAAAAAAACAAGAGTGGTAACTTCATTTTTGACTCTTTCCGCGGTTCACGTTTACGTAAAGGTCTACATAGACTTCCCGGGTAGGCGATTGAAGGCATCGTACGAGCGTGGCTGTACCCTTGGGGATCGAGAAAGATTCACGCTAAATTGGGGCTTTTTTCTTCTGGGGCTAAGCGCTGTGAGTGAAGATTCCTAAAGCCTGAAGTTTTTACGTTTTGGTGTTGAACACATGGTGTCTTCGTATGGTCGAGGAGGTGCGCACGCCTTGCAGAAAAACGTCAGTAGTGAAAGTGACGGTTATGCGCGATACCAGTAGCAGCCGCTGGCTTGACAGTCACAATTTATGCATGTATAGATAGATAGATAGATAACTTTTTGAGCAATAAAAGGAAAATCTGGGGGTCTAGAACCCGCTAATCCAATTTTCCAACCACTTGACGATGGCTGAATGCATTAAGCGTGAAAGCCAAAAACCGAAAATAGAATAGAATAGAACTTTATTTTTGTTTTTAAAAGGAAAGTCGCCCAGCAAAATTAATTCCATTCATAGTTTCGCCGACGATAGTACCCTTCACTCCAGTTTTTAGGTTTCTTAACCCATCACTAAAACTGATTTGGAAAACAAACACAGAGCGATGCAGATATCTCTTTCGCAGGATCTTAATTTAATATTGTATTGGGGCGCCAAAAATCTCGTCCATTTTAATGCATTCAAAACACAATCATATTCCTTGTCGCGAAAAGAGTCATCAAATACTCATCCTCTACTTATGAGCGGCTAAGTTTTCCAGAACAAAGACACCTTCAATCTTGTGGGCGTCACATTTGAAAGTAACCTTAACTGGCATAAACACATTGAATCTATAGCCGCGGCAGCTTCAAAAAAGCTTGGATTTCTCTTTCGAGCCAAAAAGTATTTTTCCGCTTCTAATTTATACACTTTATATGTGTCCCAAATCCGACCTTCCTTAGAATATTGTTCCCATATCTGGGGCATGGCGTCCCCCACAACCCTAAGCATTCTTGATTCTATTCAAAGAAGAGCTATTCGTCTCATTAATGATCCTTCACTTACAGAAAGGTTTCCTCTCTTGCCCATCGTCGTGCTGTGGGGGATTTATCGCTTTTTTATAGGTACTTCCATGGCTTTTAAAGACACTCCATATAAAACAACATAGTATAGATTTATCTTATTACATTAAAAATTTCACTCCATTCAGGTCAGAAAAAAGCAAAATCAAAGATCGTTCCGAATGACTTAACAATATGAATCCACCGCAACGTGTCATCATTCTTTATCGTTTTCCTTAGTTTTATTTATTCGGTCAGCCAGAGAAAATGGGTACATGTTCCTCAATCACCCTTTACCCTTGCCCATTTTTATGGGATATTGATTGAAGGTCAATGCCACGCTTAGACTCGGTTTTTTCGCTTCGTGTTTATCTAGTAATTTTATAAAAATGAACCGGGAAATGAGGTAAAAGCTATTAGAAATGCATTTAGTAGGCAGGGTTAATAACAAATATATTAATAGGTATAATGACGATGGATTGATGGATTGAATAAAAAAACTGCATCAGGAAATTATCTTAAGTATATTTAATCTGTCAATTTTTAGTTTCAGTTTTATCGAAAGGGTTGTGATAAGCTTTTTGTTAAGGTAAATTATTTTATGTTTTACCCATCTATAATTGATCTGTAATACCTTAGAAACGGAATATGTTATGGTAGTAATAATACCTGCTATCACACCTAGGGCATTATAAGCGGGCATTATGATAATGCCCGCTTATAATGCCCTAATGCGCTAATATGGAAATTTTATTGCTTATCCAATTTTATTTCTCTCACAATAAAGATCAAGTTTATACAAAAAAGAATTTTTCTTTAAACAATACTAAAAATTAAACTTTATTTCCAAAATAAAAATTACAATTTTGAAATGTCCCGGAAAATGTAGCTGATCCCAATATAGAATGGTCGGTGTTTTTTGTGATGGTAGCAGCGGTGGTAGCACTAACGCTATTTTGTATAGAAGAACAGTCCATTAAAGAATTTTCAATAGTCGATACGGAATTAACTGAATTGGCAATCATTTTGGCTACTTTGTTTTTGGATAAAATACTTTCTTCTATATATCCTTCAGCTACTGAAGAGCTTTTCCATTTCCCATGTTTGAATACGTGTAAATTTCAATTACATATGTAGGTAGGTTATACATTATGTATTATGGAAATAGTTGTCCAATAATTTTATTTTTGGCCATATTTACAAAAAAATATTAAACTGTGATTCAATATACAGGGTGTTCCTTTTGAAAAATCATACTTTTTGTCGTACCCTGTATAACTTAAGAGAAAAGCTAATTCTGTTGAAACCTACAGATACTAAAGAACTATCCTAACAAAATGGCGTTTTTAGATTTTTTTACGTGAAAAAATAAAAAGGTAGGGAAATATAAGTTTATTATGTTTCTAATCGAAATTAAAAATCATTCATCAGATTTGCATGGCCATATTTAGAAAAGTAATTGAGATAGGTATATGAAATGTGGTATTTATTAAAGGTTTTTAAAATATATTTTTAATGGTAAAATACTCGTAATATAAAGGGGGCTTTATTTAAAAAATATATACTTTTTGTGGTACCCTGTATATCTTAAGAGATAATAGAAATCTGATAACTAATTTGGAAACTACAGAATTAGCCCAACAAGTTGATATTTTTAATTATTTTGTACGATATAAAATAAAAAAGTTAAGGGTGGTGTAAACAGGCCCGTATTATCCATTAGGCTGACTAGGCTACAGCCTAGGGCGCCATGAAAAAATAGGCGCCAGACAGGGGAGTAATAGACGCCAGACAGGAGGAGTGGGGATTTTTGGTGACTAGTTTCTCTGTGAATAAGGTGGTAGGCGTAAAAAGGATCAGAGACAACAATGAGACGAGCAACTAAATGTAAATAAATTATCCGTGAGAGAGATAGCTGCTGGGACTTCCTTGTCTGTCTTCAAGGAAGGCAAACGCAGATGGCGCGTGAGTCGACTTTATCGTTTGCCCGCCAAATTCAAATTATATAGCTGTGCTATTTTTGCCCTTAATGTTAGGTACTTGTTTTTGTTTCCTATTAATATAAAATATTGGGGTTTAGTTCAATAATTACACACACCTTATTAAAAATGTCATTTATTTGGTTTTTATAAAGTTTTTTCTCACAGATAACCATTACCTTAAATTATCTGTTGAAAAGCACAAATTTAATATAAATATACACTGTGATCACTAATAAAAGTCAATATTCAAAGTCTAATTAGATGTAAAAATCCACGAAACACACAATAAATCACAGAAAATGTAAACAAACTGTCCAAACAAATCAGCCATCGAAAAATATCAAACACAAATATCGAATAACATTTCGGCGTGACTGCCTGCGGCAACGTTTGTCAAGTTAAAAATATTCGATTCATGGTATATTTTCTTTCTCTTAATTAGATGTGAGCCAAAAAAGGACATTAAAGTTTACATGCAGAAATTGTAAACAACTTGGCAACCAAGGCAAAGCGATGATTGCTCCATCTACGATAGCCTGCCATGATGAAAGACAAAGACACATTTATTGGAACTTGCGTTAAACCAGAAAGAGATAAATACAATGGACAAATTCTTAGGACCAGTTACTCGTTTCATTCTTGTCCCTGAAAAGGATTTTATTTCGGTATTTCGGGTGGTGTAAGGCGCCTGGCACTCAAAATAGGCGCTACGCAGGAAATGACCATTTTTTTGCTCTTTAAAAATTTTCTTGGTGAAAAATAGGCGCTCCGGGAATTCTAGCGTAGGGCGCCTCAAACAGTTAATACGGCCCTGGGTGAAAATTTATAACTTGACATCCGGTACCTATTTTCTTTTAGATACCTTTTATTGTCCCTTTAAATAGGATAAGATTTTTTTCTAACCCTTCTTTTCGATAGAGTAAACACTTGTTCATTCATACGATATAAAATCAATAAAAAAGTTTACCCCACATCATCCGTGTGTCATCTACTTTTTATGTGCTTTTTTCTACCCCTTTTCTATCCAAATGGGTGATAGTATAACCCGTAAGAGCAGTTTCGGTCGGGCAAAGCGAGTCCGAACGAAGTTTTCAACCCTAATTTTTTTCCAACCCCATCTAATTGCGTTAGGGGTTCTTAGAAGAAATTACTTATCCTTCAGTGTTCCTGCTGCCTTGGGTCAAATCCTTCTGCAAGCCGTTATATTGTGGCTTTAAAAGGCAGGATTTTTTCTGTACAAAAAGGTTTTAGGTTTTTAGATTCTTTTTTATTTCGAATATATTTAATTTAAAACACACAAAAATAAAATTTGTTACAAAACATAATAAAAGCTACACCTTAAACGGGGTACAAGGTATTTTGCGATATATTTATGAAAAACTAACAATATACCAGTTACAATTTTTTGCATGATTTTTAGACAAACAGATTTTATATTCTTGAGTAAGTATATTTTGCCTAAAAATCAAAAATACAGTTAGTTTACTCTTAAAGAGAAATCATGTTTTTTTAAGTTTTTGCAAACCCTACATACAAAATCAACTCCTCGTGAATGCTAATCTTTTTAAGCAAATTTTTTTATGAAGAATTACTTTTTTGAAAAATGGAATTTTTGGTGCATTTATCCTCTTGTAAACCCCATCCGTGGACAGTCTATATACCTTTATTAGTTTCGAAAATATGGTCATCCAAATCAAGCATTTAGGTAATCATTACCCATATAACATTTTTGTCGGCAAGGCATTGGCAAAAGGTATCAAAAGACATCAAAATGGGCAATTTGCCGTTATTGGGCCACGTGTTGCAGAAAATGTGATGGCATCCATCATTAAGAAGTTATGATGAAAACTACAGGGTGTCCCATATAAAATTAAATACTATAATTTTGAAAAAACCATAAGAGATACAAGAAAATTTTAAATGCAGAAGTTGTTCAGTGAAATATATTTTTTTAGTATTTTTATTGTATTTTTTATGGTTTCTCCAAAATTATAGTATTCAGTTTTATATGGGACACCCTGTACATAAACACACATTATGCATGTGCATTATTTATGCACATTTTAGTTCCCTGGACAGTAAAAAGTCCATTTTATTGTCATTAGGAAAAAAATAATGTAATGCCATCATCTAAAAGGCATATTTTTGCCAAAACCTTTTTAATGATGGATGCCATCATCCTAAATGCATTTTTTCAGCATAACTTATTAATGATGGATGCCATCATCCTAAACGCATTTTTTCATCATAACTTATTAATGATGAATGCCATCATCCTAAACGCATTTTTTTCATCATAACTTATTAAAGATGAATGCCATCACATTTTCTGCAACACGTGGCCCAATAAGGACTAATTGCACATTTTGATGTCTTTTTGATACCTTTTTGCCAATGCCTTGCCGGCAAAAAATGTTATATGGGTCTGCTGACCCAGGTTAAAACCAGGCTTAGTCGGATTAAACAGAAGTGTCAAAATCAGCTGTTTCGTTTTTTTTTGGGTTTTATTAATTTTATGTCGTTTTATTAGTAGAAAAGGTTTTAAAAACAATAATTTTATATTTATTGATTATTACTAGCTTAAATATTGTGAAAATCTTTTAAAATATTTGCCCGAGCAAAAACAAAGTAAAAGGGTTATGTTTTGTTTTGACACGAAGCCGATGAATGAAAGTCAAATTTTTAATTAGTGTTCAGAAAATAACAAAAATGTCAGTGAATCTTAAAAACAGCTGATTGGATCTACCCAATTCATTGGATCAATATTTGGAAACGCCTTTATGTTATAAAAAATGAAGACCTTGCTTATATACCTTCTATGTTTCCAAATTTCATCAGAATATGCTGACCGGTTCAAAAGAGATTAAAAGACAGTTTCGGTTCGTTCTCAGTAGTGATTATACGTTGGAAGGGAGCTTATACCTGGCTCTCACGTGGATTCGTGCATGGAGGATGTAGAAGACGTTCTGGTGCACCGAGGAAGATAGGAAACTCACTGCTAAATTGAAAAGGCATCTTTTTTCTGGAGCTAGGCGCTGTGAGTGAAGATTCCTATAACCTGATGTTTTTCTGTTTGGCGTCCTGCACGAGGTATTCTTCAATGGCGGAGAATGGAGGCGGGCGCTGCGGGTGAAGTCAGTACTGAAAGACACAGGTTATGCGCGATACCAGTAGCAGCTTTTGGGAAGATGGCCGCAATTTATGCATTTCATAGCTTCACTGTTGACATGTGCTAGGAACTTCTGGGAGCTACAAAGCTTGACTATCCAGAAGTTCCAACGACAAAGTCCTAGAAAACTTATAAGCGACATCGCTTATATGATCGGAAGGGAGAGAGCTGGCGATTCACTAGTATGAAAGCCATAAACTAGCAAGGAAGCAAGCGAGATTAAAAGAAACAAGGACATACTTTAGGTCCTTATTGTATGAATCTTATTTAGCTTTAAATTAAATATAAATTATAGCAATCAATCTCTATTACTATACGATAATACCCGCACATTTTAAAAAAGTCAAACAATGAAAAAAAAAGGTTTTAAATTAGTTATTAACAGTCTTTACAGGAATACGTATAGGTGCGTTTTCGTACACTAAACGTCACGCCATTTCATTTTTGTGGGGTGTCATCCTCAAAAGACGTTTTTTGCGCCGGGTCTTTTATAAATTTATAAAGTGACGGGAATTCATAGGACCCAAAATGTATTGTGCCCTTCTTATCAACGTAATTTGTCCTACGGGTAAAAAGGAAAAACGCTAAGGAAGATAAATTAAAAAAATGTAATTACGAAAACGAAGGGAATGTCCCCACCCTCCCCTTGACGTTTTCTTGAAAGATTCTACCCCGAAAATACGGATGACACCCACACGAAATTATGTCAGGGATGAGCAAAGTAAGGGTAAGCATTTTTTGTTAAAAAATAAATTTAATTTTATTAGGTTGCTTTTTAAATCTTGGACTTTTTATAAAAAATTAATATTATTTAGTATTTTTTTACGTAAATCCCATAGGTCTATCGGCGGTTTTAGAAAAATTTGATATATGAGCTTTTTAAGGAGCTCATTGAAAATCTAGTCTACTTATCAAAACTTTTTTAAAATATTTTTTATAGATTCTAGTAAAAATTTAGGTTAAATATAAAAAAAAATGAACTTATGACAATGTTTGAATAAAAAAATATAATAAATTATTAAAAAAATATATATATTTACATCTAGTTTTTGCAAAAGTCATTATCGATAAAAAAATACATTTTTCGATTTTTTTACTCGTGCTATTCAAAGCAGTTATTTCATGGCATCGATTTTTTAATTTTTCAAAATAACACCTTTGTCAATTTAAATTACCCTGTGTATTATAAGGTATTTCCGAATAATGCTTTTATTCTAAAAAATCTTTATTCCACGACATTCTAAAGTAAATAAATCTACTTTTTAAAATGTATTTTCAATTTATCATAACAGCAAGCAGTTTCAAAAATAAATTTCCTAAAAATTGTTCATTTTTTAATCACCCTGCATATATTATTTGAAGTCTTATAAACGCCTTAGTCATTTTAGATTAGGGACGTTCCCAAAAGAAAACACTTTAAAATAGTAAGTATTTAAGGGACACTTACACTCTATTTTCAGATCCAAAACATAGGGAGAAATATTTTAAAGTAGGTAAATGTCAAAAAAAAAGTATTAAATATATATAATTTTTTTATTAACACGTCTTTAAAACTTTTAATAAGGCAACTCCCTGATTTCATATAATTTTTTAGGTAACTACAAGTTTACAGCTCCTAACAGTCTACTTGAATAACCCGCCTTCTTGACTAGCCATCACCAATTAATTACACAACACACACTAATTAGGTAATGAATATACACTTAATTATGTCTACTAAAAACTCTTTTCTTTAAAAAAGAAACTAAAAAGCTAGAAAAGCAGGTAGAAAACAATTGCACAAAGCGGCCAAACAAAAGCAAGGTTGCCTCATCTGTCAAATTGTCAAATCTTGTATTTCGGCTAAGCGGGAAATTTGAATTTATCAGCTTCGGTCGAAATCGTCGAAATTAACCTAGCTAATTTTACCATCATTTTATTTTTATTCTCTCAAAAAGATACATAATAAACATTTTCTTTGACTTAATTTTTATTTGCATGATTTGATAAATTATGTAAAAAAACATAAAATAATGTTGTTTAGCCGCCATTATAAATAAAACAGATCAAAAAATTGCTTGAATGTTAGTTAAATAGCAATGTTAATAATATGGTTTGAAAAGTATAAATATGCGTTGAAGGTTTGCCTTCAAAAATCCAATATTTATTTGCCTGCAACAAAAAGGCATGCTTTATTTAATCAAGATTGGTATGCCGCCATTTTTGTATGCTTGCCGGCAATTCGCCTGCAAGTAAAATTTATTGGCAATTGAGTGTTTATTTACGGTTAACTTCTTAATGCGTATTAGATGTTGGCATAATATTGCCACCAATTGCCAATGCTTTACCATCAATGCCAATATGAAAAATGTATATTGCCGGCAAATAGTGTTTGCTGGGAGCATATTTCCGGACTCGTGGTGGTTGCTGGAGTTAGCGCAAAATTTACCATCTTTCGGAAATATATCTCTTTTTCTACATATTAAACAATATACAATTTTTAACATATTAAAAATAAAAACTTTCTTATACTCGTAATAAAGTCTACCCAAAGCATCTCTGTACAAAGTCAGTAGCAAATAACTTTAATTTTCTACATTATTTAATATTCCTTGAAACTTTTTATAAAGGTGGTATGTGTCCACTTGTTACATACATGATACGTCTTTTTAAAGGATTTTCATTAAAAACATGCCTGTCATCTCATACACCCAATCAAAAAGGGATAAGGCTAAGTTTAAACTTGGTTATCCTAAACTTGATACGACACGACAAATCTAAATTTGTGAAAAATTCACAAAATAATTACAAGCCATATGTTTTTGTTAGATCAAATAAAAAAAACTCCAAAAGAGGCAATTAGTATAATTACCATACTTTTTTAGACGAACCACCAATTATTATTTACCTTCCTCGTTGAAAGCTATGAATTTTTCATGTAATTCATTTTTATGCTAAGGGAAAAAATCCAGTTGTTTTTCTTTCCCTTTTTCCTCCGCTGATTAAGAGACGTAAAATTTCTTATTCGAAAGTTCCAGAGGGGTCTTAAATTAATTTACGCCCAGCCCAAACAATGGATACCCTTTCTTAATGGCTCTTTTTGAAGAAATTGCCTTTGAGTTCGTATGCATGGCCGTATTTAAGGGCAATTTTTAGTCCTGTCGCCCTTTTCAAAGGGATAATTTCTTTTAGGGAAATGCATTCAAGATTTTTTATTTGCTTTTACTTCCGACTATAGAAGAAGGATAAGTTCCGGTAGATTTAAGTTTTATTGAGCTTCCTTAAAATAGATTGTGCTAATTTAAAAGAGATGTAATTTTTACTCGAAAAAATGTTCTATTATGCAGGCAACAACCTAAAGTATCGTTTTAGATTAGGACTAAAATAAAATTAATGATAACTTTTAATAAAATGCAAGCTAAGATTTTTATTGTTAGATTTTATAAAAAATGTTTTAGAAAACCAATGCTAAATTTATAAATAGCTTTGTATTATAATGAATAGCCAGGGTTTAAGGGTGAAGGTGGCAAGGTCCTTTTGGGTCGCCTGTATTTTTAAATATACAGGGTATTGCGTGGTATTGCGAAAACTTAATGATATAGAACAAATCTGATTACACAATGCCTATTTTAATTTTTAAAACACATTCAGTGGTGAAAGTACATCATGGCTAACCTAATTCGTTTTGGACATACAAGATGTTTTTCAAATTTTGTCAAGGTAATAGTTCGATATAGCGGTTTTCGCTATTATAAGAGATTTTTGAAAAATTATTTTTCAGGGCGTTTTTATAGGTCGATTATGACATAAATCTGTGTGCGCGTTTTTCAAAATCCATTTCTATAATTTATTATTGATAAAAACATATTTACGGGACGGTGGAGTAAACAGGGGTGCTGGGTGGGGACGAAACAGTAGAAATCCTACATTAAACACCCAAAAACAGTATTTCACAGTACACACCGCACTTTCTGTTTACAAAAATGTCCGAAAAATTGTTTAAAAAAATTAAAAGCAAATAATAGTACAACAATCCCCACATGGCTGTCTTGCGATGTTGCCAAATAAAGTGAGAAAGTGTCAATAACTTAAAAAAAGGAAGGTACAGTACAAAATTCATAGGAAAAATTAAGTTATTCCTTCTTCCTATTATAATTTGTAGAGAAAAAGGAAAATACCTAAACATAAAGAAAGAGACATTTCTACAAAAATACCATTGTTTCTCATGGAAATGGTGGATAATCCCCGAAATAGGCTTGGTGTTAATTCTTCATAAGAAGTTTGGCAACGCTGCTTCTATCAAGACTGTCATTTTTATAATGACGAACTTCATGTTATCAGCTGACCAAAATGAATGCGCCTATTTTCCTTTTTTAATTAATGGCGGACGAGATATCTCATATGTGTGGGATAGTTTTTCGAAAAATTTAATACTTTTCAAAATTAATTTACATTTTTCATGCGCCCCGAGTCCAGTGTATTAATGTTTTTTGTGTTTGACGTTGGATTTATACTGTTTCGTCCCCACCCAGCACCCCTGTTCAATCCACCGTCCCGTAAATATGTTTTTATTAATAATAAATTATAGAAATGGATTTTGGAAAACGCGCACACAGATTAGTGTCATAATCGACCTATAGAAACGCCTTGAAAAAGAATTTTCGAAAATCTCTTATAATAGCGAAAACCGCTATATCGAACCATTACCAAAAGATAAACTAAGAAAACCAAACAACAATACGGAAATTTTAGGTTGTTGTCTGGTGAGAATAAAATATCCCAAGAATTTTTAAAATTTTCGCAGCTGTATGAATATCAAAAAAAAATGTGATTTTTCTGGCCAGTTTTAAATTTTGCAATTCGCGTCTGTATGAGCAAAGCTTTATTAAGTTAATTAACCCCAAGTCTAAATTAACTTAATATCAGTTAACATAAGAAATAAAACCGAATGCAAATAGCACTAATTGCCTTAATGACAAAAACTTTCAAAAGTTAATCAACCACGCCTAAACTTCTAAATCTGCAAACTAATTAAAATAAAACCAAGTTTAAAATGAAACCAAGTTAATCCCGAAAACAAAGAAGAAATAAGGGAGGAGAGTAAAGCGCGTTTCGATTATCTTAAAAGGATTTAAATCAAGATACATGGAATGAAGTACGCGCGCGGGGTTAAAAAACTGGGGGCACGATTTTTATAAGGTTTCGCGTGGGGTGGACCGGCCTCAGGGTAAACGCCAGCTACTGACGAATTTAAACCCGGACAGGTCCGAATTAGAGAAATTGTTTTTAGTGGAAATAAATAAAGCTAACAGAATATGTAAATTAAAGAGTAAATATCTATGGTAATACAAAGATGAAAAAAGTTTGTTTTTCTTCGTTATAGCTATTTATGTATCAAGGGCGTTACTAGGCCTCTGGCCCGAGGGCTAGATTTCGACCTGATGGGCATTATAGTCCAGTAAAGCCCGTGGTACATACAATGTTTATGTTTTACCCATCTATTATTGATCTGTAATACCTTAGAAACTGAATATGTTATGGTGGCAATAATACCTGCTATCACACCTAGGGCATTATAAGCGGGCATTATGATAATGCCTGCTTATAATGCCCTAATGCGCTAATATGGAAATTTTATTGCTTATCCAAGTTTATTTCTCTCACAATAAAGATCAAGTTTATACAAAAATAATTTTTCTTTAAACAATACTAAAAATTAAACTTTATTTCCAAAATAAAAATTACAATTTTGAAATGTCCCGGAAAATGTAGCTGATCCCACTATAGAATGGTCGGTGTTTTTGTGATGGTAGCAGCGGTGGTAGCACTAACGCTACTTTGTATAGAAGAACAGTCCATTAAAGAATTTTCAATAGTCGATACGGAATTAACCTCGGAATTAACTGAATTGGCAATCATTTTGGCTACTTTGTTTTTGGATGAAATACTTTCTTCTATATATCCTTCAGCTACTGAAGAGCTTTTTCATTTCCCATGTTGTTTTAGCGTTTCAAACGAAGCACCTGCCTCAACAAGTAAAGTTGACGATGTGCGACGCAAACAGTGGCCGGTATAAGCTTCTGCATTATCCAATTTTAAAAATTTTGCGATCAATGTTGGGACGCTTCCTATGGTATTTTTTCCAATGGGTTGTACTGTACATCGACCCTTTCTATAGGTAAGAAAGAATCTTCGCTCCTTTATTTCAGCTGGTCTTAATGTTGTGTACTTTTTTATTAAATTTAAAGCGCCTAAATCTTGTTCAATGATAGTAAAACTTTTTGAAGTTGAAGTTTTAGTTTTTGGTACCTTTATAACCAAGACTGTTCTCTATCTTCAATGTCATCAATAGTCATTTTGACCAACTCATCTCGTCTTAAACCTCCAAAAACACCCATTACCAATATGACTTTGTACCAAGTAGATATCATCAGCCTTCTTAATAAATTTTAATATTTGTTCTCTTAAGTAGGGTTGACTTCACTGATGCCGAATAAAAACACGATATAAACGATTCAAGCGGGATTAATAACTGCCTAACTTCAGATTAAAGCTTCCTCGAACGTCATCAGTGTTAATTTCATATATAGTTTTGACATTTTTATAAAAAATATGAGTTGAAAAACAGGTAAAAAACTATAAAACACGCTCACACAACAACAGCACACCAAACGGGACGAATTAAAAAGTGAGGTTTGTTTTTTCATTTATTTCTACGGGGAAGTTGAATGCAAAACTGCCGCATGCGTACGACGCACTATGGCCGATTTTTGTAAAATTGTGACAAAAAGGGAAATATCAAATCTTAAAAAATAAGTAAATTGTCAATAGTCTACTTCCTAACATTCTATTCTATTAGTTGGCTGTGACCATTCTGAATTTTTCACATGTTTTTAATCTCTACGCCATCTTTAAATTAAGCCAAGTTTTCTATGCAGTAAACGTTATTCAATGATAAACATTGTCTTATAAAGATTCTTTGTATTAAAAATTTCTTGTAGAATTTTTTTTACTGTTTAGTCGGATTAGTGTTTAGTCAGGTATGTATATAGTGTTTTATTCATTTATTGAAATTTTGTTTTCTATTTTACTAACACATTTAATCAAGTGTATAAAAATTATAGCAAAGTAGCCATTTTAAAAAGCTTTTTTTTATGTTCCGCTAACGACCCTCTTATAATTTGTATCACATTATCTTCTCTAACTGTTTAGTTTTCTGGTTACCAACAAAAGTTTTGCGACTTTTTGCGCTTTTTTAATAAACTTTAAAATATTAGTGCAGGGTTATAGACTCCACCAGCTTCTTTATTTTTCTAGCTACAAAAACATTTAATTTAAGAAGTTGTAGGATTGTTATCCACAGAGGTTGCAATGTATTTTTAAATTTATACAAGGTAGCTTAAAAAGTGTGAGAAATTATTAATTTTTTTTTAATAGAATACCCTATACAGGGTGTCTAGTTTAGGTGATGCCACTTTTGCTTTTTCCGAAATGGCAAGTGCTGCTAGTGCTTTTACCGCGATGAAACATTTCAGTTGTTTCTGAGATACAGGGTGATTTGTTAAAAACACTTAAACTTATTTTGTTGGAATATTTCAAAAACTACTGATTTTCGAGACATACATTAAATATTTTATGAACCACAAACTAATAACTCTGGACAGTTAGTAAGATCGATTTTTGTATTGTCACTAGTTGGTTAAATATATTAAAAAGTGAAGGTGATTTGAAGGTTAATGAAGGTGAATTTAACCTTTAATTTACCTTTACTTCACCTTCACTTCACCTTCACTTCGCCTTCACTTTTTATTTCCGTTAGATAGCTCTTGAAAAGTTAAGATAGGGAAGTGAAAGTTGTTTTGCTCTATCTTCAACTGTTTTTGCTTGGTAAATCGTCAAAGTTCAAAAATTCCGATTTTCAATTGTTATTAACTCCCAAACTATTAACTTTAGGTATAGGAATATGACAAGCCAAAATGCTTAGAATTTTATGTAGATTCGAAAAATGCAAAAATATACAGGGTGTCCCATTTAAAAGAACCTGTTTTTGGTGTGCCATGTTTTTTGGCTCACCCTGTATACTTCAAAATAATTTTAAAAAGTAGCTAAATTAGCAGTCTATAACATAGTTTTTGTTTGAAATTAAAATTCTCAATAGTATGGATACTATGGAATCCTGTATATAGGTTGTCGTTCATGCCAAGTTTCGAAACATCCTGTATAACACTTATTAAGATATCAATAAAGCTTTTGCCACTTAAAATGATTATAATTTGTGTGTTTGTAATTTTGGAATGATAAAACAACATTTTTGATCTTCTTTTTAATTTATGCCACGTTTTAACAATAATCGGCCACTATGCGACGATGGCCTGAAATGTGCTTGACCTCGATTTTCAATCGACTTTCAAGTCACTGAAATAAACACGTAGACTTGGAAATCGCTTCAAAGCCGCTTTGTTTTCAATCCAGCTTTAACTATTCGATATAAACCTAGTGTATAACTCTAAAACTAGAGGCGATCGAACATTGTGCCCCTGAAAACAATTAATCAGGGCGTCGAGATCTACAACATATTTTTTTTTAATTTTTTAAAACGGAATATTGTTTAAATGCGCAACTTTGTCATAATTTAACCAGCCCTGTATCTCTTACCGTTTTTGTATTCAAATGGTGGCCCTAGAATTTGTAACAGTCTGTATACTTAGTCTTTATTAATATTCTGCCATTTGTCTAAATATTTAATTGTGGATATTAAAAACTTTACAAAATACGGACCTGATGACTCCTGCCGATATTAATGCATAAAAAATGCCTTATCCACAAACCCTTCTCGTATCACAATAAGAATTCATCTCTTTGTAGGTTTAAACGTTGAGTCCTTCCACTAAGCTCTCGCTGTATTTTCTTGATGGAAAACTTTTTTGGGATGAGTCACTTCTTGAGCTAATTTTTTCGCTGTGTGTCGCCCAGAACTTTTAATCAGATAGATTGGCTTTGGCAAATTTAATTTCATTATGGAAATTAGTCTGTATTGAAAATATAAGAAAAAAAACATGAACCTTCTAACGAAACTCTAGATCCACAAGATTAATGACTTTTTAATCATTTCATGTAATAAGGTAATGGGGTATCGGTTTTCCATGTAATAAGCTTTTAAAAAAACACTTAGGATAACGTTAACTTTTATTAGTTTAATATGCAAAAGTAATTAGTTATATTAGGGAGTTTCATTGCGGTGTCATGAAGAGATGAAGTAGATACATATTAACATAATGGCAGTGACGTCCCATATAACATTTTTTGCCGGCGTTGTACATTTAATTTACTGGCATTGCCAACACTCTTTAATGGCAAGGCATTGGCAAAAAGGTATCAAAAAGACGCGAAAGTGGGCAATTGGCCGTTATTAGGCCACGTGTTGCAGATAAAGTGATGGCATCCGTCATTAATAAGTTATTGGCAAAAAATGCGTTTAAGATGATGGCATCCATCATTAATAAGTTATTGGCAAAAAGATAACAAAAAGACACGAAAGTGGGAAAATGCAGATACTCCCAAGCAGCAAGCTGACGTCTTATTGACGAAAATTGTCGCATATACTTTTTGTAAAAGCTAAAATGATGCGATATTTTATTTGAAAATTAAAATAGGAAAAAACTCCTTACTGCATGCAATTTCCTTGCAATGCAAAGTACCATCTCTCGGAACACTGTCCAACTTGGAGATGCAGATTTTTACACTAGCCGAAGATATTTCTTTCAGAGCTAAGTGAGATCACCTACCGCAGACCGCTCTCGAATTATTTTTGTCTAATGGGTACAGTTTAGACGATAAAAAGCGAAGATATTGCAGAAACGTAGTAGTTTATTGTCCATTACGCCATCTATCGGTATGTCAAAAAACTATTAAATATATATAATATTTTTATTAACACGTCTTTAAAACTTTTAATAAAGTTTTAAACAAAATGTTTACAGCTCCTAACAGTCTACTTCTCGACTAGCCATCACCAATTAATCACACAACACACACTTATTAGGTAATGAATACATTTAATTATGTCTATTAAAAAACTCTTTTCTTTAAAAAAGAAACTAAAAAGCTAGAAAACCACGTAGAAAACAAATGCACAAAGCGGTCACCCTCGGTCGAAATTAACGTAGCTAATTTTACCATCATTTTATTTTTCTTCGCTACAAAATACATAATAAACATTTTGTTTGACCTTATTTTTATTTGCATGATTTTTAACAATAAAATGTTATGAAAAGGCCATTTCCTTTAAATTATATAAAAAAACATAAAATAATGTTGTTTAGCCGCCATTATAAATAAAACAGATCAAAAAATTGCTTTAATGTTAGTTAAATACCAATGTTAATAATATGGTTTAAAAAGTATGAAAGTTGAAGGTTTGCCTTCAAAAATCCAATATTTATTTGCATGCAACAAAAACGCGTGCTTTATTTAATCAGGACCTTTTTTTCTTTGATCCTTAAAATTATTACGGGATAGGAAATAACATTTAAGTGGATTAAGGTGTTTGTTGACAAGGACTTTTTTCTCATCATTTCATACTTTGGCCACCCCTAAAAATGTTCGGCCATTCCTAAAACAAATAAGTGGCGTCGCAACTGTACGAAAGGCTCCCTGATATATATATATATATATATATATATATATATATATATATATATATATATATATATATATATATATATACATATATATATATAATATTTAAATTATAAATGATTCAAATGTTAGGCTTTTTTCTTACTCAAACTTTGAAAATAGTTATTTAACACAAATGTCAAACTGCATTCAGAGTTTCTGTAACAAAAAAGCCCAAAATTTTATAATCATTTTTAATTTAAATATAACTTTAATTTTTATCTTTATTTTAAACTTAATTTTAACCTGATAAAAATGGCAGACTTGTCACCAAAAAGTCGTTTTTAATTATATTTTTTTGTATTTTTGGGGGATTTCTTTATTTTGATTCAGGCGACTGGCCAATTTATAGGGGTCAATAAGGCTAAACAGGGTCAGCTCGCTTTACCCCAGGACCAGGACCGAACAGTTTCATTCTTTCTAGATAGACTTTTGGCGTGTACTTAACAAAAATAAAGACCATTGAATAAGAGTTTTGATCATAAAATAGGATTTAGCAAAAAGCCTAAATACTAACGTACCGTGGGTGTCTTAAGCAGGATAAGAGGAAGTTTGTTAACACGGGACTTAAAAACTTGAAGATTTGGGGGGAAGGAAAGACCTCCGCCGGCAGTAGGTTCCACAGTCTAGAAACTTTAGGGATAAAAGAACGAACAAAATGGGAACTTCGGGGCCTGTCCAATTGAACTGTATAAGGATGCATGCGCGCGGCACCACGAGTTTCTCTGTTGGGAGCTGCACGAGGAGGGACTATACTGGATAATTCGTCGAAGCAGAAGCCGTAAAAGTATCTATAGAAGAGCGATTGATCTCCCACAGCTCGACGATGGGCAAGAGAAGGAAGTCTTTGAGTAAGTAAAGGATCATTAATAAGACGAACAGCCCTTCTTTGAATGGCATCAAGAATGCTGAGGGTTGTAGGGGCTGCCATTTCCCAGACATGAAAACAATATTCCAGAGAGGGTCGAATTTGGGACACATACAAAGTGTATAAATTGGAAGGAGAAAAATACTTTTGGCTCGGAAAAGAAATCCAAGCTTTTTGAAGCCGCGGTGGCTATAGATACAATGTGTTTATGCCAGTTAAGGTTATTCTCAAATGTGACGCCCACAAGGTTAAATGTGTCCCCGCTCTGCAAAACCTGGCCACTCATAAGCAAAGGATGAGTGTTTGATGATTTTTTCGCGACAAGGAACATGACTGTGTTTTGGATGCATTAAATTGAACAAGATTTTTGGCGCCCCAATCCAATATCAAATTAAGATCCCGTGAAAGAGATATCTGCATCGCCCTGCGTTTGCTTTCCAAGTCGGGTTGAGAGATTGGTTTGGGAACCTGAAAAGTGGAGTGCTAGTACCGAACCCTGTGGCACTCCAGCATTAATTTCGTGAAAGCTTGAAGAGTGGCCATCAACAATGACTGATGTACATGGATTAGAAAGATAACTGGAGAGCCAAGAGCAGAGTTTAATTGAAAGACCGTAGGAGGGAAGTTTATTAAGAAGTGAGTCATCCCAGACTTGGTCGAAAGCTTTAGATATATCAAGAGCAACGATCTGGGACTCCGCTAGAAACTCAAGAGACTTGTTCCAGTTGTGTGAAACGAAGGAAAGAAGATCTGCTGTAGATCTCTTGTGACGAAATCCGTATTGCCTGTCATGTAAAATTTTATGTTTTTCTAAATACCTAAGAATTTGCGAGTTAATGGATTTCTCCATTACTTTACAAAGCATTGAGAGGAGTAAAATGGGTCTATAGTTGGATGGAAGAGATTTAGATCCTTTCTTGGGAATAGGCTGGACACGTGCAGCTCTCCAGCTGTCTAGAAATATACCCGTGTCATAAGAAATTCGAAAAGCCTGGTTAAAATAGGTGCAAGTTCAGGAGCACATTTTTTTAAAACGATTGCTGGTATTGAATTTGATATGTTAATATATTTATCAGAAAAGAATTGTTTAAATAGGTTTCACACCCTGAACCTAGAGAAGAAGTTCATATAAAAACCTGAAAAAAGCTTTAAAACGTTTATACCAAAATATAGCCCTAAAATAATATTTAGACAAAAGATTTTTAGGACTGAAATAAAAGAAAATTCGTAGGATTAAGTTTGTTAAGCTTTGCGTCATCTTACTCCATTTTTGTAAGCGGGGATTTAAATTTAAAAGCACAGAGCGCACTCTTAGAGGCTACTGAATGAATTAAAAGCCTTGATGGATTACTTAATGTCCCGTTAATTAATTGCTTTCCACGCCTACGCTTCTTGAGAGCCTTAAAATTGCTTAAAAAGGTTTTAAATGGACGTCCTCCCGAAGCTCCTTAAAAGCGGCTTGTCTGGAACAAATACTTAAGGAATAACTTACTTCAAAGCGAAAAAACAAAGAGCTGATGTGCCTTTTGAGTCTTTAGTTAAAGTTTTCAGGTAGAAGGTAATTTATCCAGAAAGGAAAAAGTAAAAAATTAAGCAATTTAATATAATTTTAGTAAATTATGAAAGATGCCGTCTAAATGTTCTCTTTTACCTTTTAATTACCTGCCTGATAAATATATTCCTGCCAAAAAAAATCTCATCTTCCTTTTCGTTAATTTTTTTCTTTAAAGATATAATTAAGTTTTATTTAGATAATTTTAAAATTAAACATCTAGGGTGGAATTTAAAAAGTTTTTAACTTCCCGCATTTTAATATAATACCATGTATTTGTACATACGTCAATAATACTAAAGTATATTATCCCAGCGGACACTTTTTTCTTATTCTGACTTAGCCAAATAAGATAAAACAAGAAATTAGCAGAAAAACACCGTCGAATCATCAGCATTCAAAATAAATTAACGACGAAATATTTTTTATGTGACAGATTTTTGTCAAAATGAAAAAAAAATTCCCAATCTGTCCAAAAAAACTAGTTTATAATGTTAGAAATATTTTTAAAAGATAGCCGTCATAAACCAATAAAGAAAGGATATAACGCCTTAAAAAATTTAGAAAGCACGTTACAATATATATATATATATATATATATATATATATATATATATATATATATATATATATATATATATGTACAGTGGTATTTTCCGGTTTTCAATCCGTTCGTTTGTTGGACATTCTTTACTAAAGAATGTCCAACAAACGAACGGATTGAAAGCCGGAAAAATACCACTGTACATTTAACCATCCGTGAAAACCTACGTTACAATATATATATACAGGGTGTCCATGACACGACAAGTTCCTATAAAATTTTTCCGTTTAAGCCCCCTGCGGAGATACGATCCCCTAAAGGGGGCAGCTAGAAATCGATTTTTCGTGAATAACTTTTAAAGCGCTCTGTATAATTTGATAATATTTTAGTACGATGCATACTAGTAAAGACCTCTTAAAATAGTGCCCTTGAAACTTATGTCGCTTCTTTAGTTTGCCAGGGACGGACTAGTTTTCGCACATTATTGATCATATTTTTTACGCCCTGTATGGTGAAGACACAAAAAATATGTTTTTGGGTAGTTTAAAACTTTTGCTAAAAAAAGGTACTCTTGTTTGAAATCGATAAAATGGGCCGTTTTCGAGTAAAAAATTATTTTAACAATAAGAGTTTATTTTTGTTTAATAATACAAAATTTTATTTTCGATGTAATTTGTAATTTTTGATTCAGTATTGAAGTCCTCTCGTAGCAGGTCAGGAATTTGTGAACTCTTATTGTTAAAATAATTTTTTACTCGAAAACGGCTCATTTTATCGATGTCAAACAAGAGTACCTTTTTTAGCAAAAGGTTTAAACTACCCAAAAATATATTTTTTGTGTCTTCACCATACAGGGCGTAAAAATATTATCAATAATGTGCCAAAACTAGGGCACTATTTTAAGAGGTCTTTACTAGTATGCATCGTACTAAAATATTATCAAATTATACAGAGCGCTTTAAAAGTTATTCACGAAAAATCGATTTCTAGCTGCCCCCTTTAGGAGATCATATCTCCGCAGGGGGTTAAACGAGAAAATTTTATAGGAACTTGTCGTGTTATTTTCATCTGTTCCATAAGTGTGCGAGAGATTTCCCACATTTTCCCGGACACTCTGTATATAGCGCGTACTCGGAAGTTCTTAACAAATAGGAAACTTTTTTATTATTAATTTTACGAAAAAAAGTGTTTCCTCATAAAAAGTCCTGCTTAATGAAAAATACATTTCCACAAAAATAATTGAAGGTTAAATGTACAGGGTGGCTTAAAAATGACTTGTTTCCAAATTAAAATAAGGGTTATTTCCTAACTACGGTATCAAACTTTAAAGGCTGATTTCTTATGTCATTTTATGAAGAAAAATTCCTATAAATAAATGTCCGGAGTTGCTTCGTTTCTGAGATACAGGGCGTTAAATATGTTTTAAGGGTATGTTTGTTTTTAAATATCTTAAATACGAAACCAGATACAAAAAATGTACTTTACTAAAAAGTTGTATTTTTAGTTGTTTTAAAGAAAAAAAAAATAAAAACTGCATAAAAAGCCAGTGGCATACATTTTTCTCTCAATAATATTGGTTGTTGTGTCCACTGTACGCTACTGGCGTTGTATTTAGTTTTTATATTTTTTTCCTTTAAAGCAACTAAAAATACAACTTTTTAGTAAAGTACATTTATTTTGTATCTGGCTTCGTATTTAAGATATTTAAAAACAAACAGACAGAGACACATTCTAGAAAACTCTAGGGATAAAAGAACGAACAAAGAGGGAAGTTCGGGGCCTGTCCAATTAGACTATATAGGAATGCATACGTGCGGCACCACGAGTTTCTCTGTTGGGAACCGTGAGTGGAGGAACTATACTGGACAATTCTTCAGAGCAGAAGCCATGAAAGTACCTATAAAAAAGCGATAAATCCCCCACAGCCCGACGATGGGCGAGAGAGGGAAGCCTTTCTGTAAGTGAAGGATCATTACCTAAAATTGTGTTACCTAAAGCATGATGGGTTACAGATCTTTTTGATCGTTTTTGTTTTTGAAGTAACTTTTTGGCATTTTGACTATATACTTAAAAGGGAGTCTCAAGGGGCGCCATTAAAAGAATGTCCGCTTTATTTGAAATGCTTCTAAAAAACCACCACTGTGAAAATCAGGGAATAAAAACGGGATATAATATAAAAGCAGGGATGGATCTTTGTGATTTCTATAAAAAGTTGTATATTTATTAGTTTTTTTTTTTGTTTTACGTTCACTTTAAAAACTTAAACACCTGCAAATATTTTTAAAATTTAATATTTTGTAAGTTTTATTGTAACAATAATAACAAGAAACAAATTCGTGTATGAAAGAAATCTTATTCCCTCTATTTAGGAAAAATCATACCTTTAAGATTATTTTTTTTTATCTTTTGGACAAACCACGAAGGCTAAAAGTCTAAATACTAACGTACCGTGGGTTTCTTAAGCGAGGTAAGAGGAAGTTTTTTGACACGGGACTTTAATACTTGAAGATTTGGGGGGAAGGAAAGACCTTCGCGGGCAGCAGGTTCCACATTTTATAAACTCTAGGGATAAAAGAACGAACAAAGTGAGAAGTTCGGGGCCTGTCCAGTTGGACCGTATAGGGATGCATACTCGCGGAACCACGAATTTCTCTGTTGGTAACCGTAAGTGGAC
The DNA here is from genome assembly GCA_014170235.1 of Listronotus bonariensis. Classification (NCBI taxonomy): domain Eukaryota; kingdom Metazoa; phylum Arthropoda; class Insecta; order Coleoptera; family Curculionidae; genus Listronotus; species Listronotus bonariensis. Next base: position 16,271 of record JACEGR010001975.1, on the reverse strand, counting down.
GAACTATACTGGACAATTCTTCAGAGCAGAAGCCTTGGAAGTACCTATAGAAAAGCGATAAATCCCCCACAGCCCGACGATGGGCAAGAGAGGGAAGCCTTTCCGTAAGTGAAGGATCATTAATAAGAGGAATAGCTCTTCTTTGAATAGAATTAAGAATGCTTAGGGTTGTGGGGGACGCCATGCCCCAGATATGAGAACAATATTCCAAGGAGGTCGGATTTGGGACACATATAAAGTGTATAAATTAGGAGCGGAAAAATACTTTTTGGCTTGAAAGAGAAATCCAAGCTTTTTGAAGCTGCCGTGGCTATAGATGCAATGTGTTTATGCCAGTTAAGGTTACTTTCAAATGTGACGCCCACAAGATTGAAGGTGTCTTTGCTCTGTAAAACTTGGCCGCTCATAAGTAGAGGATGAGTGTTTGATGACTCTTTTCGCGACAAGGAACATGATTATGTTTTGGATGCATTAAAATGGACGAGATTTTTTATTAATATTAAATAGTCATGTTAGTGACTTTCGTTATAAAGGAGTAATTCAAAATCGATCACAAAACTTAAGGGGTGATTCTACTTGACAAAATAAGGGTAGAGCTTCATATAATTTTTTTCAAAATGTCATTCGTGTTTCGAGTTACAAGCCGTCAAAGTTCAATTTTTATTTTGTTTTTTCGCCCTATTGCATTTATTCTTAACCAATCCAGTTGATATTTGGCACACAAATGGAGCTTTGCAGATTCTTAAATTTTAAGACAAAAGTACTTCTTTTAAATACGCCAGAGGGCATTTTACCTAAACCTTGGAATTTATTTACATTATAACTTTTTATTTTGACAGATATCGCAAAGCTGGAAGCGCCATTTTATAGACAATCAAAAACTTAAAAAATAAGGTACTTTTTATTAAAGTCAATAAACCTCAGCGTTTGGGCACCGATAGACATCAAAGTTTTCATCAATTTCAATCAAATTACCTACATACATACTGGGTGTCCAGTAACTCAACCGACAAACTTTACGGGGCGATTCTACAACAGAAAATAAGAAAAAACTTTATATAAACATATGTCCTAAACTAAAAAAAAAAATGTAAAAAAAACTTTTTTTTAATTTTTAACACCCTGTAGTTCAAAAACTAAAACGTTTAGGACATATGTTTATATGAAGTTTTTTTCTTATTTTTTATTGTAGAATCGTTTGGGTAAGTTTGTCGGTTGAGTTACTGGACACCCTGTATGTATGTATGTAGGTAATTTGATTGAAATTGATGAAAACTTTGATGTCTATTGGTGCCTAAACGGTGAGGTTTATTGACTTTAATAAAAAGTACCTTATTTTTTAAGTTTTTGATTGTCTATAAAATGGCGCCCCCAGCTTTGCAATATCTGCCAAAATAAAAAAGTTATGATGTAAATAAATTTTAAGTTTTAGGTAAAGTGCCCTCTGGCGGTATTTAAAAAAGTACTTTTGTCTTAAAATTTAAGAATCTGCCAAATATCAACTGGATTGGTTAAAAAATAAATGTAATATGGCGAAAAAACAAAAATAAAATTGAACTTTGACGGCTTGTAACTCGAAAACGAATGACATTTTGAAAAAAATTATATAAAGCTCTACCCTTATTTTGTCAAATAGAATCACCCCCTTAAGTTTCGTTTCTGATTTTTGGATCACACTGTATAAAAGAAAAAGATATTTTTAGTCGGTAAAAAACTTTAATTACAATAAAAAGTTTAAATTGTTTAAATGCTCAAAAAATACAAGTATTAATTTAATTTCCTAAAAAAAAGAAAAAGTTCTAACTAGCATACTACCTTTTTCATAATTTGGCATTGTTTAAGTCGCATTTAAGTTTTGCACAACTATAAATAGTATGATACACATCTTTATGAATATGATAGTAACCTTGGTTTTTTACAAACATGGTTTCCTGGAGATATTTTTTATCGATAAAGACCATTATGAAGATTTTTTTTAATTTTTTAAACAACAAGCAGACAGCAAACATGTGAAGAAATACAACCTAATATACATGTTGTTTAGGAACGGTGGTGTCAAACTGCTATGGTAGAATCAAATTTTTAAAGAAGGAAAAAAAACTATATAAATATGGGACAGCAGATTTCAATTACCCAGTCTGTATAACACCCCAACACCGAATTTCGTCAAGAAATTTTTGAGAATAAAGAATAGTTAATTATGTATCAAGGGCGTTACTTTCGACCTGATGGGCATTATAGTCCAGTAAAGCCCGTGGTGCATACAATGCTTTAAGTTTTACCCAAAAAGAGTTTTTCAATGACTAATTACATTATTTATTCGCAATATAAAAATAAGTTGCACCTGTACCTGTATACGTAAGTAGATAATGACTGGTGTTAAGTTTGACTTTGATGTTTCTATCAGTTAGTCAGTTGGCATTTTTTATTTAACGATTTGCTCAAAATGGAAGAAATTCCACAAAATATAAGAGAAAAGGCCATAAAAGCGACCGAAAATCTTTTTCCAGTTAAATCAAGGCAACAGCATGATCGGGAGTATGGCATATTTGGTATTTGGAAAGATGCGAACGCAATTCTCCAAATAACCGAAACCGTTTTAATGGCATATTTTCAGGAACTGGTAAGTTATTGATTTTATTTTAATACATATGTTTAACAAACTTTATTATTTTTAGTCGGAAAAATACAGTCCGAACTCTCTCTGGACCAAGTATTCCACCCTAAGGTCTACGTTGATGGTCTATGAAAATATAGACATTTCGCATTACCATCGTCTCATATCTTTTTAAAAGTTAAGTCGAAAGGATACGTCCCGAAGAAGTCTAAAGTTTTGAAAGGAGAACAAATATTAAAATTTATTAAGAAGGCTCCTGATGATACCTACTTGGTACACAAAGTCATATTGGTAATGGGTGTTTTTGGAGGTTTAAGACGAGATGAGTTGGTCAAAATGACTATTGATGACATTGAAGATAGAGGAACAATCTTGGTTATAAAGGTACCAGAAACTAAAACTTCAACTTCAAAAAGTTTTACTATCATTGAAGAAGATTTAGGCGCTTTAAATTTAATAAAAAAGTACACCAACATTAAGACCAGCTGGAATAAAGGAGCGAAGATTCTTTCTTACCTATAGAAAGGGTCGACGTACAGTACAACCCATTGGAAAAATACCATAGGAAGCGTCCCAACATTGATCGCAAAATTTTTAAAATTAGATAATGCAGAAGCTTACACCGGCCACTGTTTGCGTCGCACATCGTCAACTTTACTTGTTGAGGCAGGTGCTTCGTTTGAAACGCTAAAACAACATGGGAAATGGAAAAGCTCTTCAGGAGCTAAAGGATATTATAGAAGAAAGTATTTCATCCAAAAACAAAGTAGCCAAAATGATTGCCAATTCAGTTAATTCCGAGGTTATTTCCGTATCGACTATTGAAAATTCTTTAATGGACAGTTCTTCTATACAAAATAGCGTTAGTGCTACCACCGCTGCTACCATCACAAAAAACACCGACCATTCTATAGTGGGATCAGCTACATTTTCCGGGACATTTCAAAATTGTAATTTTTATTTTGGAAATAAAGTTTAATTTTTAGTATTGTTTAAAGAAAATTTATTTTTTGTATAAACTTGATCTTTATTGTGAGAGAAAGAAAATTAAATAAGCAATAAAATTTCCATATTAACGCATTAGGGCATTATAAGCGGGCATTATCATAATGCCCGCTTATAATGCCCTAGGTGTGATAGCAGGTATTATTGCTACCATAACATATTCCGTTTCTAAGGTATTACAGATCAATAATAGATGGGTAAAACATAAAATATTTAAAAATAGCTTAAATTAAATGAAACCTTTGACAGCCTATAACTCGTCAACGATCAAATTTTTGACTAGATCATTGTATCTTGATTCAAGGAATTCTTGGAAGCATTTTTACAGACCTTTTAGAGACACACTGTATAATTATAAAAAATGTATAAAATAAAAAACTCCTTAATACGTACGTATTAAAAGAGGGAGGACCGAAAAGCAGTAAAAAGAACTGTGCAGAGCGAAGACTCGTCTTACGCGCAATTTAGCATTTTTAATTAGTGCGGTAGCTAGGGCGAAGATTTATAATTTTAAGTTGGCTGCTCTGATGATAGGGAAACAATGGAAGCACGTCAGGGGCACATAAATAATGTTTGCGATTCCGATTAACAAAGGGACTTTTTCCCCGCAAAAGACTGGCGTCGAATGATTAAAAAGGTGAGGTGGACTAATTTTGAGGAAAGAATTGATTATGGTGGTATTTACTTTAAATTAAAATAAATTTGTATATTATTTACTTATCCTTGTTTATTCCTGCTTTAAAAGGTGCTTAGCAGTTAAAAGGAGCTAAGTATACAGGGTGGGCCAAATGAAACAAGCACACTTTTTAACTAATAATAACTTTTTATCTGATGCGTCTATCTTTTTATTTTCAAAGGGCTAATGGGTAGATGTGTTCTCTTTAAGTTTGCCAATTTTGGTCAAATAGATTTAGACAGGACTAGACTGACGGGTCATTTTTCAAAATACTGTATTTAACCTCGTTGCAAAAGAAATCGCATTTAGCTACAAATAAGCTAATACGTTTTTCTTGTAGACAAACTATGAGAAATAATTTAGTAAAAGCAAATCTGTCAATAATTTGAGGATTCAGGAATTATGATTAATCTTGATAGATGATGCGCCCCAAACAGCATGCATTTCTTTCGATTTTAACAGGGAACTTTTTTTAGTATGCTTTTAAAATCAAAAATGTGAGGTTACCAGGGTTTCTGAGTTGGATGCTGACAGAACTTAACAGTAAATTAATTTTTCCTACGACCACTTGTGAAAATAGCAAATAGCACACTGGTTTCATGCATAGAAAATGCGTTATATCACACTAGTGTTGCAAAGAACTTTACAGCACTAGTGTTGCAAAGTACGTTACAACACTCGTGTGATATATATATTATGATGTCATTCTAAAAACTGCTATTGGTTTTGCAAGTGACATATTTATTGTAGTGACAGTAAAAAAACTTTTTACTTACCTTAAACAGTAGCGAAATTAATCTTATTAACGTTAAGTTACTACACAGTATGAGCTTTTTTCTAATATTAAAAGAAGTAATAATAAAATTTCCGAAAAATTAAAACATAAACAAAAATAGACATAACCACAAAAACAACTTTCACTGACTGCTCGCTCAGTGGCACAGTGTTGTCAGGTAAATATATAGATCAAATTAAAAATCTCCCTCCTATCTTTGAGTACGCACTCTATAGAGGCAGCCTTGCCGCTTGACCGTTCGACCTCAAGCGCCAGAGAAAAACTCCTATAGATCAAATTCCTTTCTCTCATGTCTTCGTGTACTTAAACAACTAGTTTTTTTTTATCCCTTAATTAAACCTGAGACTAATACACACTTTAGGAATCCACTTTCTTTTATCCATTCATAAAAAGAATCAGACCCTTCCGATGTTGCCAAATACTTTCCATATTTGGCATGGTATAACTGACGTTTAGTAGTCGTTTTTTTCTTACTTTTAGGACTTTAGGTTACGCATCTACAATATTCATATTTTTTATATTTTTCTTAAAAATATGAGGAAACAATGTAATTTTTACTTAATTTTACATGTGATGTTCAGTTTCATTAACTCGTTTTACCAATTTTACCCCACCCAGCACCCCTTTTTACTCCCCGGTCCCGTAAGTTTGTTTACTGATATTTTTAAAAAAACGGAATATTTTGGATATGCGCCACTTACGCTTACCGTATTAAACTATTACCGTTATTACCTAAACAAACCATACAATTTTTATTAAGTGAGGGCCGTTTTAAATTCCAAAATGATAAAAGTTATATAATGCTTCTAGGTAGGTGATTTGCGATGTTAAAAAGTTGTTAAAACAGTATAATATAGCAGTGAGGAAAAGTACATATCACACTAGTGTTACAAAGTAAAAATCACCCTAGTGTTGCAAAGTTCTCAATTGTTTTTTATTTTTTCTGTAGAGACAAACTTTAATTATTTTTTTGGTGAATAATTTGTGGTCGTAGGAAAAATAGTGTACATACAGTACTCGTGTGAAAATGACTTTCTTACACTCGTGGGTTTGTCGCACTCGGCTAACGCCTCGTGCTACAATATTCTCACTCGTGTGAAATTAGTCATTTTCCACACTTGTAATGTAATATACTATAAATTAAACGTATTAGCACAAAATATCTAGCTAAGTATCTTCTTTGGTATTAGCCTAATTGTAGATAAATTCAATTTTTTTGCAAGAAAGTTAAATTTTGGGAAAAGTCCTTTCAGTCCTGTCCTGACTAAATCTATTTGAGCAAAATTGACAAACCTAAAGAAACCATCTACTTATTGGCCCTGTAAAAATAAAAAAGATAGGCGCAATAGATAAATAGTTATCATTAGTTAAAAAGTGTGCAAGTTTAATTTGGTCCACACTGTACACGTTTAGCCAAAATAAGAAGGTTCATAGACAAGTGAAAAAACGATATTCGCAGAAAAAAAATTATTTGGGTACGAACAAAATTACATATATATTTAGTAGTAATTTTGGTAATTTTCTAGAAACCTGCGGCAACTCCGATTTTGACGAAATTTGGTATACCGGGGATTTTTGAGGCGCTGATCACGAATCTGAAAGAATTTTTTGGCGGAAACGTTTCCTTCTTAAGATAATCATCATCAGACTTGAATTTTAAACTAAATTTATTTTTACAATATTCCCCCTTCTTTTTGCACACAATTCTTGATTTAAAGCTAAAGTGGCACACAATATTTGATTTTTACCGTTTAAAACCCCATTTTTTAAAGTATTTACATTATTGTTGCATTAAATTGCATAGCTATACTTTGAATCATTTCAATCCCAGTGTGCCATGAAGCCCTATGTGTATGTATGGTTGCCGCATTATCAAAGAACAGCCACGCAATTGAATTCAAAAATAATGTAAAAAACATAGAAAAACGGAGTTTTAAAAGGTGAAAATCAAATATTGTGTGACACTTTAGCTTTAAATCAAGAATTGTGTGCAAAAGAAGGGGAATTAGTGAAAATAAGCTTAGTTCAAATTTGAACTTTGATGATGAATATCTCGAGAACGAAACGTTTCCGCCAAAAAAATATTTCAGATTCGTGTTCAGCACCCCAAAAACCCCGTATCCCAAATTTCGTTAAAATCGGAGGTGCCGCAGGTTTCTAGAAAATTACCGTCCTTTTGAATTTTAAATATCTTTTCTTTCTACTTTACTTTGATCAAAAATTACATTTTTGACTAAACCTCGTAGATGACTGACAAATTCATATCTGATAATTGTTTTTTAGGTTTTGCACCATGCAGAACTTTTTTAGGGAATAACTTTTTTCGAAAATTAATAATAAAAAAGTTTCCATATAACGCCAATTTACGTAGACACACTGTATGTAGAAATATTTGTTTGAAAATAATATTATATTCCTCTAACAATTTAACCTTATCCTCCATGTCTTGTTACAAGGGAAAAAGGAGAATCAGAAAAAAGCTGTCAATCGAGAAAAGCGCTAACAATCAAAAATATAAACTGCTTATAAAAAATGTTGATGTCTGAAATACAATACCGCCTAATAAAGACATGCGAAAGTAGAAATACAGAATAATATATAACTGTAAAACGGGGAAATTGAGTCGTGCCATCAAAAAAGGAACAAAATAATGTGGGGAGTGTGCGGTGTAAATAATATAAGAATGTGATTTTGTTCAAAGGTGAATAGTGGTAATTTTATATAGATTTAGAAATTTTAAAATGCCTAATTTACAGTATCAGTTACCATATTATTGGCATTCACAAGTAATATGACAACTTGATTATTCTTTGACACCACAGAAGTCATTTCTATTTGATAATTTCTTTACCCACCAAAAATGAATTAGATATATTTTTTTGTATTTGTCAAATCCATATTTTTTGGCATCTTATAGAAAAAAAAGTCGTTACCTGTCAATCGATTATATATATTTTTTAAGTTTCTTTAATTGAATGAAGACATTGGTTTTTGTTTAAAACTGATGCGTAGTTTTTATTTCTTTTTATTTAATTTTTCTTTTTAAATTTTTAACACTGGTTATTGACAATGTAAACTTTACCGTTTTATGCGACCCGAACATTTACAAATTGATCAAATCAATTTTGACCAATGGACAATAAACGCCTTTTTATGTTTTTACCAGAATCCAGGGGCGCAACTAGGATTTTACAGTTATTTACATTACAAGATGCGAAAGTTTACTTTTGGTGTGAGGAGGTTAAATGGCCGAGGCGAAGCCGAGGCTATTTAAAACCTCCGAACACTTGAAAAGCCTTTCGCATCGTGTAATGTATTATATTTTTCTGCTACTGTTCTATGTATCGCATAATTTAATAATCATTAACATCATGTTTTAATAGAAATATCAGAGATTTTGAAATTTTACCTCTTAAAAATTAATCCATAGCAACACATTTATTGTTGACATTGTCTGTCATCACCACTTGTCAGATATTGAATTATTGTTAATTTAGTATAAATCCATTCCCATTTTAAAATGTTAAATGAATATAAAAATGGCATCCAAAAGGCAGCTGACCTTGCGTGTGCCTCACTTCTGCCAGACAAATCTAAAGAGAGGTACCATCAAACATATAAATCATTTTCTGAATGGCTTGCTACAAAAAATGTGGGGCGGATTGACGAGAATGTGATGTTGGCGTATTTTCAAGAAAAATCCGAGTCTTTATCACCACCAACCCTCTGGTCTGTATATTCCATGCTCAAGTTAACAATTTCCGTAAATAAAAATGAAGATATTTCGGAGTTGAAGAAACTAGTTGCTTTTATTAAAAGGAAAAACGATGGTTATGCGGCAAAAAGTCAAACATTTTTAAAAAAGAAGAAATCATAAAGTTTTTACTTAACGCGCCTGATCAAAGTTACTTAGCAATGAAAGTAATAGCCATATGGGAGTGGCTGGGGCATGCCGGACAGACGAAATATATAGAATGAAGCTAAGTGATGTAGAAATAAGAAATGACGTGGCTATAGTAAAAATAGTGGAGTCTAAAAATAAAGTTAAAAGAAACTTTGTAGTAACCAACGATGAAGGCTCAGTTCCTTATGTCAGATTTCTACAGGAATATATTAAGCTGAGACCAAGGAATGCTCTAGATGAGCGCTTATTGTATCGTTATGAAAGAGGTAAATGTGTTAATCAAGTAATTGGAAAGCACACTATTTCAAATGTACCTAAAGAAATTGCAGAAGTTTTTGAAGCTTGAAGACATCAGTAGATACACTGGAAATCCTTTTAGAAGAACGTCAACTACGTTCCTTGCCAATGCTTCGGATGTCGATATTTTGGACTTAATAAGGCATGGAGGTTGGAAATCTTCTTCTGTTGCGGAGGTGAAAATTTCAAAGAAGATTTTACACGAAATTCCTACCAATATTTCCTCTAATGAAGTAACAGTGAAAAATATGAATATTAACGTAGTTAAAGGTGATAACGATACCCCAACTTCAAATTTAAAAACTGTTAATTCAAGTATTATTCCTCCAATTTCTTTTGCTAATTGCTCAAATTGCACAATTACTTTTAATGTCAATACCTAACCTAGTTTTTAAAATATTTTGTCATAAACTAGTTACTTTTTATAAATAAATCCTAATATTTCCCACAAGCATGTTTTCTTTTTTTACTCTTACTTTTTTGTCCAGGCGCTGAAAATATTACTTTCGTAGCTAGCAACTCTTAGCAACCAGGTAACACGAAGGTTCTCTTTCGTTATCATTCGCGTTGCTAGGACCACAAAGTTTTCTTATTTATACAGTGGTAGAAAAACGTCTTTTTCATGTTTTTACCAGAAACCAGGGGCGCAACTAGGATTTTAAAATTATTTTATCTAAAAACTGGCGAATAAAATTTCGACACCAAGCAGTTAGTGACAAAAATTTCATGGCAATTTTCGACACCAGACCCAAAGGTCCGTTTTTATCTTACAGGAATATTCGACACCAAATAAATACCAAAATTAATTTATTTATCTTGATAGACATAAATAGCACAAATAGGCAAACATTCCTCTAGAGTGCTTATATTATGTTATTATTAAATAAAATAATAATATACAATATTTTATTTGTTTTGTACTCTAAAGGTGGGAATAGAATTTTTAAGTTAGTCTTGAGTTTAATTAAGAAATTTAAAAAGAGAAGTTGCTTACCAGAACTAACCATGAGGAAAATAGTAACATTATGTTATTATTTAGTTATTTATCCGTAATTTCCTAAAACTGTTTTAATTATCCTGGCAGGCGCCGTACCTACCTGCTTTACGATGTCGAAATTTCTTATAAGATAATTTGAGACACCAAATTTATAGCAGATGCTATTTATGCTTAGAGGAACAATTTGGTAAGGAAAATTTTTATTTTGGAATTTGGGTTAGTTTTTTTGGTTCTCCCCTTAGAGAAAATTAAAACTTTCTTTTTGTATTTTTTCGTATTTTTTGGTCAAATTTTATCGATAAATTTCAAATTTTGCATAAATATCTGCCTTTTTCTTGTAAAATTGTAGAGTGAAAAAAATTCAACTAGCTGTAGTTTAAAAAAAAAAATAAAGATAATTTCATAAAATTTGATATCTTATATATAAAATTCTCGTGTCACGGTGTTCGAACTTGAACTCCTCCAAAACGGCTTGACCGATTCTCATGAAATTTTCTGAGCATATTGAGTCGGTCTGAGAATCGGCCAACATCTATTTTTCATACCCCTTAGTGATAAGGGTTGTCCACCCTTAACATTTTTTTAATTTTTAGGCTAGAAATTACTTAAAAATTATTTACATGGCAAAACAACGTTTGCCGGATCAGCTAGTTTGTCTATAAAATTTTATCTAATTTACGAAAAAAAATACAAATGGATGATTTACCTTTAAAAGTTTTTCGTCTGGGGGGCTAACCAAAACCAAAAAAGAAAACAACTTTCTTTCGCAAATTCCAAAATAAAAATTTTCTTCTTCAAAGTGTTCCTCTTTATGCCAATAGTATTAGGTATATGTAACCAATGTTAAATTAAACATCGGGTTCTCGACTTATTGCAAAAAAATGTACTTTTTTAAATGTACACCCTGTATATTATATCACCATTCGAAAGATCTATCAAAGACCTTTAAAAGTCCACATGTGATATATCAAATTTTTAATATTTTCGGAAATATGATCATACTCGGGAATTTAAGAGTAAACTGGCATTTTTAAATAAAACAACCTGTATATTGCATCACCTATAAATAGATATTTTAAAGCGCTCTAAAAAATACCACATTTGATATGTCTATAGTTTTGGAAATATGACCATTCAAATCTTAAAAAAAAGAGATATAATATCTATTTTATCTTTGACACTAAACTTAGTGCTTATAGCTTGGAGCTGTAGAGATAATAAAAATTTACCATAATTTTCAGATTTCGATGGCCATATTTCCAAAACTATAAGAGATAGACAAATCAAATGTGGTATTTGAATGTAATATTTATTTAATGGTGTTTACGGGTGTTCTATTTAAAAAATGCCAGTTTACTGGTCAAATTCCCGAGGATGGCCATATTTCTTAAACAATTAAAAATTGGATATACCACATGAGGAACCTTTTTAATAATCTTTGATAGATCTTTCGAATAGTGATATAATATATAGGGTGCTCCATTAAAAAAAAAAGATATTTTTGCAATAAATCGAAAACCCCATGTTCAATCGTTTTTTGTTGGCAGCATGGTAATCAGCGAAAAAGGATACTATTACTTCGCTAGCTTAACCCAAAGTCGGTCTATATAAGGTCACGACATTCGGCCATAATGCTTTGACGTGTTATGACGTCACATCTCCCATTTTTCGGCCATGTTGTTCAGTGCCGGAGATATACAGTTTATTGTATTAGTAGAACAACCGTTTACACAACAGTTTTTAATTATTATTAAGTTGTAAATTCTTTTACTTTAAATAAAAAACATTTGGAATTACATCTTTCAACAAATATCACTTCCAAAACAATGCAAAATGAATTGCGCAAATTTTAGACGCCACTGGATTGATCATCAGCTTTGATTTTACCCAGTCTTGCCAACTTTTCTCCGTGGAGTGCCCTTCCTTGCGTCCCCGACCTTGAACCGCCTAAAAGTTGAGGATATGTCGTAACCTTATAAAAATAAACTAACCTTGGCTTAACCAACTTTGTATCCCCAATAATAAGGAAGTTAGAAGTAGTGGCAACTTAAAAATGTTCACCCTGTATACAAGCTAAAATGAAATGCTATTAAATCGATTAGATCAATTTTGACCAATGGACAATAAACGCATTTTCCATGTCTTAAAATCACCAGAGACCAATCTTCTCTAATTTAAACTGCCCAGAATTGTGGTTTTATTCCGATAAAAATCAAATATAACGGAAGCTATGTATTTATTCCACCGAATTAAATAATTGAGAGCATTGGTCGTTTGATTTCGGAGAAATTGCATAGAAATACTAGAAATACTTTTACTTCATTGATCTTAACAATTGCACATATTGACATACCCGTATTGTGACATTTTTAGTCAAAATAGGTAAAGGCCCAGAGTGCCTATTATAATATTTCGTTTCTATTATGCATAATTCTTAAGAGGATTTTAACAGGAAGTCAATTGGCGGAAATGTGACAAAGATTGACATGTTAAACCTCATTATTTTTCGAGGGTTGAAAATTTGCATGTAACTGTATTTTTTGCATTTTGATTTTATGTCGAGATATGTAATTTTCGATTTGATTTCTATACACAAAAAATATGTTAAAAGAAATATCCGTTAGAAATAATTTTATTTACTGGTCATTTTTTTTCTTCTTAACATTTAAGTGGGATAGGCGGAGTTTTTTGACGTATAGAGACCAACTAAATTTGTATCAGTCAATAAATTTTCGCTTCATGAGGTTTTAATAATTATACGTTGGTTCAGGGGAAAAACTTTTTGCTACTCAAGTAACAACGCAAAAAATTAAATTCGTTACAATCAGATTTTTTAGTTTGTGTAAACTGATGCCAGTGTACTTTTTTTATGAAACGGATTGAACTAAGATAAAAGTTAATGATTTAGAAATAAAATATTATTAAACTTGGAGTTTGTTTTTCTCAACATAATTTTTGACATTTCAAAGTATTTTCAGTTTGCGATATTAAAAACCCTTAAATTTTAATCATTTCAAATTAAAATATATGTTAATTTTTAATTTTTTTATTACTTTATTTTTAATCTTGACAACGGTGGCAGACTTGCCACCGAAACGTCGTTTTTAATCAAAGAAGGTCTATATAAGGTCATGACATTCGACCATATTGCTTTGACGTGTTATGACGTCACATCTCCCATTTTTCGGCCATGTTGCTCAGTGCCGGAGATATACAGTTTATTGTATTAGTGGAACAACCGTTTATACAACAGTTTTTAATTATTATTAAGTTGTAAATTCTTTTACTTTAAATAAAAAACATTTGGAATTACATCTTTCAACAAATATCACTACCAAAACAATGCAAAATGAAATGCGCAAATTCTAGACGCCACTGGATTGATCATCAACTTTGATTTTACCCAGTCTTGCCAACTTTCCTCTGTGGAGTGCCCTTCCTTGCGTCCCCGACCTCGAACCGCCTAAAAGTTGAGGATATGTCACAACCTTATAAATATAAACTAACCTTGGTTTTTAATAACATTTTTTGGGTTTTTGAGGGGTTTTTCTTTTATTTTGTTTCAGGCGACAGACCAGTTCATAGGGGTCAATAGGGCTGAACAGGGTCAGCTCGTATACCCCGGGACCAGGACCGAAGCGGTCCCATTCTTTCCAGGCGTGTATCCAACAAAAGACTATCCAATAAATGAATCCGCCTAACCAATATAGAGTGTATCTTCAATTAGTTTGTTTGTTTGTTTGTTTGTTTGTTTGTAGCCGCTAATCTTCGGAAGTACTGAGCCGATCATAAAAATTCTTTCACAATCAGAAAGCTACACTATTCAGGAGTGTTATAGGCTATATTGTATTATGATTAAACAAAAAGTTCAGATATTAACGCCCTACGAAGTTGGCACGGGTCGGCTATCTTGGATAAACTATAACCTTGTAATGGGTAATCTTCGGAAATACTGAACCGATCATAAAAAAATCTTCCACAATTAAAAGCTACACTATTGAGGAGTGCTATAGGCTATATTTTATAATAATTAAACAAAAATTTCAGAAGAAAAATAATGACATATGTATATCAACCTATACTAATATTATAAAGAGGTTAAGTTTCTAGCTACGTTTATAGGCTTCGGTTCTATTCTATTTCTATTTTTTTTGTCTTGCTTTTGGTCCCTTCAGGTCCAATCCACCACTCTCCCCTTCCGGACTATGCTTTCCAGGGCTTCGTCGGCGGAAAATCTGGATAATCGAGCTCGTAGCTCCCAGAAATTCAAAAAGAAAACAAACAATTCAACAATCGATGCAATGCATAAATTGTCGGCTGTCAAACCAAGACCTGCTACTGGTGTTACGTATAACCTTCACTTTTACTACTGACAGTTCCCATGGCACGCCCATCTATTTCCCGCCATTTGAGAAATACCTCGTGTTCACCACCAAACAGGATACCATCAGCTTATAGGAATCTTCGCTCACAGCGCTTAATTCCAGAAGAAAGATGCCGTCAATTTAGCGTGAATCTTTCCTTGATCCCCGAAGGTAAAAAACGTTCGTACGACACCTCTAGCCGCCACGCCGGAAAGAACTTTGTAGTCATCTACGCACGTCCGCACTGTCCGGAGGTCAAACAAAGAGTCATAGGCTTCGGTTAGTCCAAAATATAATTAAAGCCCAAGGAAGTGAAAAGGTGTCTGCTAGTTTAAAAAAAAATCTTTAAAAATGGTAAGTATTGTTAAAGTGCTGTAGGCAGCGTTTCTAAGTAGAAAGGCTGTTTTCGAAGATATTATAATCAAAATAAAATTACGCCATTAGACCTGCTTTGTATTTTAAAACGATAATTTTAATTAAATTTACAACAAAACCTTATCTACCCCATTTTTTTACCGAAATACCATTTGGGGTGGCTTGTTTCGCCTCCGGAACATTATTCATGGCGGCGCCCGGTTAATATAAGGCGTTGCCCTTAGGGAAATTAAGGAAGTAAAATTAGCATTTAGAAAAAAAGTGTGCGTAACCTTCCCTTATACTTCACGGGAGATATTAAGATGCCGCGGCGTTTATGTGTATCACTACCGGTATTGTGTAAAGATACAAATCGAAAATTACTTTTTGCTTGTTTTCCTTTTATCATTTTCTTCTTAGTATTTAAGTTAATAAAATGAACGATATACAGGTTAAATTAAAAAAAAAACTATTGCTAAACCTATTTAACAAATGTATTTTTATAGTTTATACAGGGTGATTCAAAAATCGATCACAAAACTTAAGGGGATGATTATATTCCAAAATCATAGATTTGTATGTTCACGCATCATTGAAATTTATCGCATTAAAGTATAAAGAAATAATATACAGGGTGATTCAAAAACCGATCACGAAACTTAAGGGGGTGATTCTACTTGACAAAATAAGGGTAGAGCTTCATTTACATTTTTTCAAAATGTCATTCGTTTTCGAGTTACAAGCCGTTATTTTGGTTTTTTCGCCATATTAAATTTATTTTTTCACCAATCCTGTTTATATTTGGAACACAAATCGAGCTTTGCAGATTCTAAAATTTTACGACAAAAGTAATTTTTTTAAATACCGCAAGAGGGCACTTTAAATAAAACTTAAAATTTATTTACATCATAACTTTTTATTTTGACAGATATCGGAAAGCTGGGGGCGCCATTTAATAGACAATCAAAAACCTAAAAAATAAGGTACTCTTTATTAAAGTCGATAAACCTCACCGTTTAGGTACCAAAAGACATCAAAGTTTTTATCCATTTCAATTAAATTACCTACATACATACAGGGTGTCCAGTAACTCAACCGACAAACTTTACGGGGCGATTCTACAAAATAAAAAAATAAGAAAAAAACTTCATATAAACATATGTCCTAAACGTCTTAGTTTTTGAACTACGGTGTGTTAAATATTAAAAAAAAATTAATTTGTTAAGTTGTTTTTAAAAATTGGCTCAGCCGTTCCAGACTT